>JAQQPU010012865.1:0-21841 GCA_029168905.1 Artemia sp. Kazakhstan ARC1039
TCGTATGTCTCCATCGGTAGTGCTCCCAGGAATCTGATTTCTACATAACATTAGAGGTAATTGGTTTCGAGATAACCCAAAGAAAAGAGGTTACTTTTATTATTATTATTATTATCTATTGGAAAACCCGTCATACAAAAAAGGAAAAGACGGGGCAATAAGCAAAACAAGAAAAAAAAGCAATACACATAAACTTAGGAGTTATACATGTAGTTTGTAGTGACGAACGCTGGAGCTAAGATCTAAATCAGCACTTAGAACAAATTACACAAAACGAGAAAGAAAAACACAATTATACACTGCTCTGTAGGTACGCGACATGTTTCTTTTCTATTTTTCTTAGGCTCCTAAATACTGAACAAACATAAATAATATGAACATCATTGCATCAAGCCGTAATTGGTAAAAAAAACCCAAACAATCAAAAGTGAATTAAAAACAGATATACAGTAGATAATCATATTAACTAGTGTAAATATGACAAGAAACGGTAAAAACAGTTAAACGACACTTGCGCCCGCTGGTCTTGAACTCAGATCACTCTCAACAAATGATTCATTTACTCCGATACACATAAATAACAGAAACAAGGAAATTATTCAATCACGGATCCTTTTACAACTTTATTAAAGTAATATGCTTAAAAGAACCGATAATTAATAAACAACTCTATTATTAGTAATATACGCAATATATTATAAAAAAAATGACACCAAAATTGAGAATAACCAGCGTCCCTTAAATTGGATTCATATGAAAAGAGACTAAATCATCAGTCAGTTTAAAAACTGCAACAATTACACTAAGCGCAAAAACAAACACTTAAAAAAAAAAAACACAACAAATACATCTTAGCTAATGGGCCAATACTGACGACCAGGGATGATTCAACTTCATTAAACGGAAATAATAAGCACGAATTTGCTTTTCCACAGCTATAATGGGGTTAGCAATGCTGAATTTTCTAATCAGATAAGAATTGCGCGTCCAAGAGGGAAAACGTAAAAGATATTTTGCGAACCGGAAGAAAACTGAACGAATTTTTGACTTGTCAGAATTTGTGAGCGTTTTCCAAAACGGCGATATGTACAGATAATGTGGTAGAGCGACAGAGTTAAAAAGATACGAGAGAAGATGGCGGTTGAACCGTAACTTATTAGTTACAAAAGAAGCATATGATAACCCAACTCTACGCTCAATGTGAGCAATTAATAGTTGTCGCGTGTGAATTACTGACGAACCAATGGGAAGACCGAGGTAGGTGATATGATCTACTGGCTTAATCCTACTATTTCCGAGAGGAATATCCATAGGCGACGCTTGCTTCCAACTGAAGAATACAACTTCGGACTTTTCAGCATTGAACTGAAGACCTAGTTTTGCATACTCAGATTGTAGCGTTGCGAAAATCTCGCTTATGCGCTGGATAGTACGGCTGACATTCAGAATGTCGTCTGCATAACATACGAGAGATAAATCAAGACCGGCAAAGATGAATGATGTGGGAACAGCTGACTGTGCATCAAGAGCTCCATTATTGAAGAGTGAAGGGGAAGAAACAGCACCTTGACGGGTACCTTTTTCAACATTGACAAACAATATTAGGGGTTGGTGCACAGACTTGAGAGCCGTCAACTTTAGCTAATGGATGAAGTATTAGGCGAACTTTAAGACGATAATACATGTCTCGAAGGGCTCTGATATATGAGGGGCTCACTCCACGTTTTGCTGCATGGAGTAGCACAGCAGCATGAATGAGAGAGTCGAATGCTTTACAAACATCATGCCCAGCCAAAACGAGAGTTTCACCTGATGCATCAGCATCGATCAATGCGTTCACGACAACCGACAATGCGTGGGCACAACCGAGACGTGGCTGGAATCTAAAATGGTTAGGTGGAACATAGCATTTTGCTTTCAGTTGGTCAATCAACAAAAGTTCAAAAAGCTTACAGAAGGTAGTAGCCACTGTTATAGGGCGGAAGGACGAGCACTGGGTTGCGAGTTTACCTTTCTTTGGAATTGGAGTGAGATCTCCGATTGAGAAAGAAGACGGTACAACTCCTTGGGTAACAATCATCTGCATCAAAAGAGCAATATGGTTTACCAGCAGCTCGCTTCCATGCGGAATGTGAAGAGCGCTTATTTTATCGATACCAGAAGATTTTTTACGCTTTAGGCGTTGGATTGCTCGCAGTAGAGAATCAGCTGAAACAACAAAATTGTCGGTTGGACACCTAGACAGAAATTTATCAAGCTTATCTTCATATCTGGACTTTAGGGCGGCATCTAGTGGGGAGAATTCAGCAGAGAAGTATGAATTCCATTTGGAATCAGGAATAACTTGAGCAGATAGGTGGGCCCTAGAAGGATCTCTTGATACATTTCTCCAGAAGGAAGGTTGGGAAAGAGAAGCTTGCTGGGATGTCTCTTCAACTATCTGTTTCATGTGGATACATAGTTCTCTTGCAAACTTTCTTTTGGTAGAAAGACGAATGTCAGAAACCCAGCCAGAGCGAGGACGGTCGCACTGGAGCCACAAATGGTACCAAAATTTGGATTTTCTCCAAATTTCAACTAGGCTCGGATTACTGGACCAGTGCTTTGTGACACCCCGACGTATACGTTTAAGGGGTATACTGGCTTTTTCTGCGCATCGCAGAGCATGGCAAATTTGTGCAAAATAGATATCTAGCAACATCCGTATTCCATTTGCATCAACTTGCGGATTTTCCATGAGCAGCTGGAACGAAACATGAATTTTATGTAGGACAGAATTAGTTACTGCAGCAAAAAGGTCATCTTGGATATTTTCCCAATCCCTGTAAAATTGGGCGTGGGACTGATGTGGTTGTGTAGTGGGAGTAGACTGAGCAGAGGAACAGTAGATAGATGCAGATATTGGAAGGTGGTCTGATAGTTGGAAATCAGTAACGACGTGAACAGGTGACACTTGGAGATTTATAGAAGAAACTGCATGGTCAAGGTTCGATACATGACTTGAATGGTGTGTGTAAGTGTAATCAAGATCTTTCGGCAATACCCTAAGCCAATCGTCAAAAATACCAGACAAAATAAAAGTACGCAATAACGAAACGTCAGTTAAATTACAGTTAAAACCTCCTATAATAACACAACACTTAGCTAACAGGCGAATCTTTGAAAGGCAAGACCCTAGTTTCTCAGACGCAGAAGTAAATAAAAATTCCGATCGGTCATTGCGATAATCTGTTGGGAGATAGACGTTTACAATAACATACTCTTTTACACGGACAGCAAGAAAAAAATCACATGAATCAAAAATACTCGACCGGCACTAGGTCCTAACAAGCATCGCAATACCACCCGAGGGGCGGCCACTAGAAGCAGATCGTTTAGCGGGCACCAAATAGCTAGTAAAATTATTGTCAATTTTCAGAAGGCCTAAACTATGACTCGTCAAAAAATGCTCTTGCAAGCACAATACGTCACAATTCGAAAGCAAACCATTTATCACAGGAATTTTGACAAAAAGTCCACCATTAATATTCCACGAAAGTACAGCTTGCGTAGTAGTAGACACATCCATGTCATACCATGGGCTTTGCTAGTTGACTGTTGTTATTAGGACACTTTACACTGTAACAGGTATGGCCGGTAACTTTACATTCTAGACAGAACATTTTCTCCGAACAAGGAGAGGCACTGTTTGAGGTGTGATCGCATGATCCACAGCGAGAGCAGAGGGCCCGATTAGAGCACTGCGAGGCCAGATGCCCAGTCTTATAACATGAGAAACAACGCTTTGGGAGATATACAAATGCTTGTGCAGAAAGCTTTTCGTAGCCAACTTTCACAGAAACTTTTAAGAACTGATCCAGGTTTTGTTTTGACTCAAAGTAGACCTTGAACACTCGGGACTTTCCGCACTGTGAAGCTTTCACGCAATTTGGTACAAGAGATTTTACTTGATTCTCATCGTATTCGATCGGTACACTTTTCAGGATCCCTATAAAAAGCGGGGATTTCACACTCACCGAGATACC
This sequence comes from Artemia sp. Kazakhstan ARC1039, assembly GCA_029168905.1. Classification (NCBI taxonomy): domain Eukaryota; kingdom Metazoa; phylum Arthropoda; class Branchiopoda; order Anostraca; family Artemiidae; genus Artemia; species Artemia sp. Kazakhstan ARC1039. The sequence continues at coordinate 4,026 of JAQQPU010012865.1, forward strand.
TGAGGTACTGTTTTTAGCATTCTCGGCAATTTTATTCGCTGCACGCTTTGACTTAACAACAAGTTTCCATTCCAAAGCCAATTTTTTAAGTTCACATATTTCACCTGAGGCCTCAGGGCAAAGTTTATTGACGAAGTCCTTACGAGCATTAGGTGAGGTCAGGTTTGCAGGACAGTTTTCTAGTATAACGGCAAACGTAGGAGCTGGGGCAGGGTTAATTGTTACGTTGGTATCAATTCTAGCTGGCCAAACAGGGCCTGAATGCGTCGCATTCTCTAAAAAGCCGTCAATTTTCCGAGAGAGTTCATTAACTTTCGAGACTAAAGTAGCCGAGACTGCCTCCCCGATTGTTGGTGTTTCAGAAGGTGAGAATATAACAAAAGTGGGAACAGGCAAATTATCCTTTGCCGCCTGATTTAACTGTTTACAAATGTCAAATACATTATCTTCATCCTTTGCATTTTTCACACATCGGCTCTGAATATTCAGCTCCTTATACAGAAACTCTTTAGCACTGATAATAGTACCATGATCAAAAAAACTTACAGCTTTTCCGATAATCAAATCAATTTTCGTACCATCAAACATAGATCTCGTGACAAAGTTCAGTAATGGATTTAAAATAATTTTCCTATTTTGATCGGTCATTGCGCAATCTAATTATCATAGCCAGGGACAGTCGAGTATTCCAATCAAATATATATGTAGTAGGTCAATTAATATGTATGTTAAATAATGTAATCCAAGTTCAAGGTGAACTATTTTCAAGTTCAAATCCGATTATGAAATTAATTCAATAAAAACCATAGGGAATCACAAATGTCTTACTGCATTAACAGTTTTACTGTATGAAAGAGATTATATCCAAAAAGAGGTGTTTTATTTTCTCGCTTTCAGCGAGTGGCGCGATTGGTACACCGCTTTTAATCAAAATATTACATTTGTGGCCCCAGACTTCATTGCCGCATTTGGCGCATCTTAATCACCATAGCTTTAAAACAATAATATTACATATGGCACGGTCTTTGGCGCTATAAGTGGCGCTATCGGAGAACTTATAAGGTGTAAGTTCACAGCTTTAAGGTATAATATTACATTCGACGCAGTCAATTTTTATTACCGTAATTGTCTCAGCCCAACCTTTTTTATCGCTACACAAGTCCTCTCTCTGACTTCAATTCACGTGATATTATTAGGCATAGATCTAGTGTTAATCACAGTAAATTGACTTTATCTCCTTTTCTTACTAGATTACACACAGTGCTATATTACCTTTTGAAATCAGGTGCCTTTCTTCTCGATAGTATGTTATTAAATTGGAAGCTACATAACTCGCCTCTATGCTGGGTCTGCTTTCAAGCTGGTGAAACTATCCAGCATGTCCTATTTGATTATCAGCCACTGAGTGTGGAGACTATTTTCCTTAGGAATATTAGCCATAGCTAATATTCCAAATACCTACACTGCAATCCTGAATTCTAATCTGACTTAACGCGTGGATAGAAAGATTTTTAAGGCATGTTTTGATATTTTAAAGAAGAGTCTAATTGATTAGTGTTTATTATTGCATAATGAAGTCATTAAAAATAAGGAGGTTATTCATCATTTGTTTTGGAGAGTAAGAAAAGAGCAGGAGTGAGCGTGAAGAGCCGTATTGGTACCGACCGGTCAATAGGTCTCAAACTGCTGGGGAAAGGTGATTCTAGTACCCACACTTCCCACAACCCATCAATAGAATTAAGAAGTTTAATTGGGATGATTGGTTTGTTTTAACTGATAAGAAGACTTGGTTACAGATGAGGACAATGAATTTCTAAATATCTGATGATACTTTTTGGAGAGTCAATGGGGTGAAAGGACTTTTTGGTAGTTCATATACCCCGCTACAATTTTTTGGAACTGGAACTGGAATACATATATGTCAATTAAGGGGCAGGCAAAGCGAAATACACTATGATGTGACTAAGTATTTTAAAATGTTATAAAAATATACTGTTTCCATTAGATATGTTCAAACACAAGAACGTCACCATGTTTTTTGTCTGTCCTGTCAAATTATGGACTTAAGTCCAAATCTATCATCAGATTATAAATAGAAATCAATTTTTGATGATCAGATTCTGTATTTGAGAATCCAGCATGTCAATCAGAAAGGACTAAAAAGAGAATCGCATAAAACGCAATCCTATCCGGGGAAATATTTAAGTTTCCAAAAATTTACTCCAATTTGGCAATCTCCTTTAATCAGTTTTGTTTGGAAATGGAGGGAACATCAAATGTCCAGGAAAAAACTGAATGGTAACATTAATATTGCTGACATTATTTTCGAGGGACCTGTTTGCTCTCTTCAATAACCTTCAGTTTGTCCTCAATTTCTTTAATTGAAGGGTATCTTAGGGTAAAAAACCAGTATCCAATTGAGCAAAATTATGTAAAACTAATAGGCTACCCTCACACCTTGTCACCAAAGAGGAATTGAGAAGAATTGTATATATCAATGAATAGCTGAAAATTTAAGCTATGTATCAATATGGTTATTATTAGAATTGTTTAAGGTCAAACACTTGAAATTATTAGTTTATTGGGTCAATATATACGAAAACATATTATTGAGTTAGGACTAAAGTGAACACCATTCGTTGCCTTTTTTTATGCTGATTACGAATATAATAACCATGTCTATCAGAAATGAATTTCAGCCCCCCCCCCCTATATAGGCTATACCTAACCTAACCCTGAATTGGCATATATAGGGGGGGGGGCTGAAATTCATTTCCGATAGAAATGCTTATTATATTTGTAATCAGCATAAAAAAAAGGCATCAAATGGTGTATTCACTTTAGTCCTAACTCAATAATATGATTTCATATATATTGACCATTTATTGACTTACCTGCAAGGACCTCTTTTTGGAAATACCAATTATCCTATTCGGACATATATATCCTTTAAGTGTTTCAGTTTTATTCACATGTTAACAGAAATCTGAGTTCCTCTTGATTTTAAAAATGTAACTTTTATTGCTTGATATTTAGCCTATTCTATAGCCTATATCACAAATATTACATAGGCCCTATAGTTATTTTTTTTTTAATTGCTTGTCAAAACTGAGATCACATTTTTAATTTATGCTGACAAATTACTGGTAGAGATTTCACCAAGAAGGTGGGGCTCTTGTAACTGACCTCTCATTACATCATGCTTTAGTAATAGGCTATAGGGGTGGTCCAAAAATCCATCTCTTTTATTCCAGAATGCCAAAGAAAAGTGGTATTTCCTAAAAAGAGGAATATTACCCTAGTTATTTGATTTTGATTTCAAATATAAAACAGTTCAACAGAAGGTCTATAGTAAAATTCTAGTTTAGCTACTTTTTGCTATCTTTGAAAGGGGTTAGGTTAGGCAAATGAAACTTTTAGTAATGAATCCAGGGCCAAAAACATACTCCAAGAAGATATTGCAAAGTTTCTTTGCTAAACCTCTTTTGATTTCCAAGTCTTAGAAATTTGCCTAGGCTACTTGACTGGTCTATACCTATTGAAATTTTGATACAATTTTTTATCTTAATTTTCAGTAATCAGATCTCTTCTCTGATTTTAGTTCTGACAATGCAATTCCTATTATTTGAGTTGAATTTCAAGCCATATCAATGTTTTATTTTATAAATTTAGGAAATGAATTTGTAGATTTTTGAAACCTCAAATTAGGATAGAGCAAAGTTGTGAAGCTGAAAACAAGTTTTCTTGTACTTCAATTAAGCAGAAGATCTGTTTTGCAAGGTTTCACTTTCATAGCACAAAGATTGTTTAAAGGTCATCAAAGGTCACTACCATCTAGATAGAGAAGAAGTGGAGGTAGGTACTTCAAAATACCTTCCCATAACATACTTTTGTGTAAGTGAATTACCAGTCTTGGTCATAAGGAGACATGTTAAGAAAACAATTCTTACTTCTTAATATGCAAAATAATCCTAGTTAACATATTTTTCCAGGGGGAGCACCTTTATACTCACTGTTTTCACTGTGTTGCAATTTTTTTAACAAAATTGTGAAAAATAAAGAAATTTTACTGCTTTTATCTGTTTTCAAATATTCTATATATCAAAGTTAAACACCATCACTGCTATCTACCAAAAAGATACAAATACTAGGCTAATAATATAAAATTAGGTTAGATTAGCTAGATGGCTCTTGGGTCTTTGTTTTATAAACAATTTTCAAGACAAATCTACCTGATAAAATTTTCATTTTCTTGATTAACTCATTAGCTAGAAAATGAATACACCAATTAATCTGCTTTCTAATGCTATTTCTAAATATACTAATTGCTACCCTCACAAATTCAATTTTGGGTCCTTAAAAGCAGCCCTAAAAGTGACATCTTGCTCCTAATTTCTTTTGCAAAAAACAAACATTTGCTTGAATTCTCTTACCATTTGCTTGAAAATCTAATGCTAAATTTATTTCACAATCATCTATTCAATAAACATGAGTTTATTATGATCAGATCTGATGAACTTAACAATTCCTGAATCATTTAATCCCATGATTTGTTTTCTCAAGGATTGGTTTTCAAAGCTTAAACAAGACAAATTGGATTTGTTTGGCTATATTGAAGGACAATAATTAAGGTTGTATAAGGTTTTCTAGCAAGAAAATGGAATAAGAAAGAATTGAAAATAAATAAATTAATGAAATTAAGTCAATACTATTTCCAAGCATAATAGTCCCAATTGTATCCAGCCTCCTGCTTCCTGATGGAGCCAGGCTTAGCAATAGACTATATACAAAATTTGGCTGATTTTGTCAATAAAATTAATTAAAAACAGAAAGAAAACATGTAAATTTTTATATATATTCTAGTCCTATAGCTTGCCCCATTATGGAAGGCTAGGGTGTAATCATGATGGTAGTGATAATTATACTTGGAAGTAGTATTGTGTTAGAAAGAGCAAAGAGTATTTTGGTTATTTCCAAATTATTCTTATTAAATTTTGTCTTTTGAAAGCAATGTTTAATTTGAATCAATTTCTATCAGTTTTGTTGAACAAAAGCAATCTATTGTTTTTTGCATTTGTATTGTAAAATAAAACAGATGAATAAATGATTTATCATTTGTCAAGTGTATCAGATTTAATTGTAAACCAATAAATCAGTGTATGACTGAAATATCAACATAGCATTAGAAATTGAATCAAGTGGTGGGCTTTCATCTTAATTCTATTTGTTAGAAAATAAGAAACTAAAGTATTACTATAAGTGTATTAAAAAACATATCAAGTGATGTGTTTGTCTTCTGTCCAGTAGTTAATAAAGAAAAGGGAAAATTTGCCTCATTTTAAAATGTTTTATTAGGCAATACTCATTATGACTATGTGTTGTGACAAAAAGAAACATCAGCAATTTATGTGAAGTTTTTTCACAGGTTTTGTGACCTTTTTGCATGAAACCTTTTTTTTATTTCATATTTCTATTTCATTGTTATGTTGAAAAAAAACATTTTCTTGCATTTTGTATAGAGAAAGTGTCTGAGAAAGCTCACAACCAAATTCTAGCAGCAAATGCTGATCTGCATGCAGCAGATGTTGTAGGCCTATATCACAAAACATGTTACTACAACTTTGCATCTGGCAAGAATCTCCCTTTGAAACATGCAGGAAATCTAACTGACCGACTAAAAAAAAAGAGGTAGGAAAGTAAACATGAATCAAAAGCAAGCATTCAAAGAGGTGATATGGTTCTTTGAAGCAAATAATGACAAATAGTTATCAGTTTGTGATTTGGTCAACATGATGAGTGAGTTTCTTGGTGATTTGGAAGAGACTGTGTATAGCCAATTTTACATGAAGAAGCTTGTCAAGGAGAGGTTTGGTGATGGATTGGTGATTGCAGATACCGAATGGTCTAGTGTTGTCACATAAGTTATGCCCCAAGGCATAACTTATAACCTGTGCCCTGGAGACTGTGGGGGGGGGGGAGTATCCTGCTCAAACATATAATTTCCAGAACTTTCAACTACGTTGGACAAAATGGCTATATCAAAATTTTGATTGGATGTGTTTGGGGAAGTGTTGGATGTGGAAGGGTTGTTAGTTGCCTTCCAATCACTTTTGACCATTAAAAAGGGAACTAGCCATTTAAATTTCCAATTGAATGAGCCCTTTCTGAAATTTTTACAACAATGCTTTCTATACAAATCTTATATGCCCACAGGGCATAACTTACATCCCTTGCCCTGGGGGCTGTGGGGGGGGGGTTGTTATCCTTAAAGACCTAATTTCCTGAATTTTCAACTATGTTGAACAAAATGGCTATCTAAAAATTTTGATTGGATGTGTTTGGGGAAAAGGTGGATGTGAGAGGGGGTTAGTTTCCCTCTAATCACTTTCGACTATTAAAAAGGGAACTAGCCCTTTAAATTTCGAATTGAATGAGTCCTTTTTGAAGTTTGTACAACAAAGCTTTCTATAAAAACCTTATATGCCCCGAGGGCATAAATTACAACCCTTGCCCTGAGGGCTGTGGGGGAGTGTCCTCCTCAAAAAATAATTTCTATCTGGAAATCAACTATGCTGAACAAAATGGCTATCTCAAAATTTTGATTGGATGTGTTTGGGGAACTGGTGGGCATGGAAGGGGTGTTAGTTGCCTTCCAATCCCTTTTGACCCTTAAAAAGGGCACTAGAACTCTTGATTTCCAATCAAATGAGCCCTCTTTGAAGTTTCTACGACGACCCCTTCCATGTGAAGTGCCTCTGGGAAAATAAATAATAAAACATTGGAGCCATATGGCCTTTACTATAGGCAATTCTATAGCGTTGCCTCTGATTTTCCTAGACTAATATTCAAAGATAACACTGGGAGATGAAAATTGATAGAATTTTGTCTAAGGGGTTCTTAGATGCATTTTGACAGCCAAATAAAGCACTGCCATCAGTAGCTTTAATAAGTAAAATCCACCATTTTTCCTGTTTTTTGCATACTTGCAACCTTGTTGAAATTGATACATAATGTTTTTCAACAAAAGTTAGCGAACCATCAACTTAAAACATAATTAGGGCAACTTTTAGTTTTTGCACTGTGAGAACCAGGGATAATCACCAAATCCAATGCTGATTCATTACAAGCTATAACATTCTTACAAAATAAAGTTCTTGTACTCAATTTCTGGTATTGATTGTGTTTGTGTATCAAAGAAACAAGATTTTTTTTTGTGTTGCAAGCCAGATGCAATAAAAATCGATTTTTATTTATTATTTTTTTTTTTTACTAAAAATGAAAGTGCAATGCAGAAGATGGGCGTATTTTGCTGCATTTTTGACCATTATTTGCATAATGTGATTGTAATTCTTCTTGGGACCATGCAAAATCTGTTCTTCTAATTTTTGTTTTAGTAAAATATTGTTATAATGTAATGTAAGCTCTGCATATTACAATGCAACTGTAATGAGAATAGGAAAAAATGGTTACATCTAAAAACATGCAATTTGTTGTGCTATAGAATTTCACAATGATTGTGCCATTTTATAGATATGTGCAAAATCACGTTTACTGTATGAAAATCTAACATTATTTTGTCTGCAAATAAAACCTCCTCAAGCAAGGAGACAAAAGAAAAAAAAAAGAAGATTAAATTGGCGGTCTTGTTCTTTTCAAATTCATTACCTTAAATTACCTTAAATTGCACTTGAAAACCATGTCCGCCAGCTTTAGTGATGATAGTTAGTCCTCTGTGGGCTTCCAAGCAGTGGTCCATGGTTTATTTAGTCACTCCCTATCCACTGACAACTTTAACGCGTCCATGCTTGTAGTTATCACTGTTTTTTCACTGAGGGAGTTCCACTAGCTGACAACTCTATTTGAAAAGAATTTTCTTCAGAAAAGCTTATAAGGGTGACCACGAGTTCTCTTTGAATTGTCCAGTTGGAAAAGATCAGGAATGGTATCCTCAGCATTTAGAAGCTAAATGCTATGACTAATTACTTGTAATTTTTTAGCACCTGTGGGTCATTACATATGAAATCAACACACTAAATCAGTTTTTACAACCTCATGTTCCCAGAAAATTATGAAATTTTGTACACTTATTATAAGTTATAAAATTAATTCATTTGCAAAGTTTCAGGTTTTTCTCTCTTGTATCTTTTGAGCTATAAAATAGTTAATTATAATTATATATAACATAAAACATAGATTTGGTAAATTTGGTATGTTAACTATAACTTAGATTTGGGTAAACATTGTTATGGTGAAAAATATCCCAGCTCCTAATTAAGATATAGACATAAAACTTGTGCCAAATTAACATTTTTTTAATCAGCTTTAATATTGTATGTAACACATATATGACAACTTTTGGAAATACAACTTTTTGCACACAAAAAAAAATTCTTAAAAAAGTTAATTTTGAAATTATTAAAAATATGTATGTTGTCAATTGGTATGACCTTAAAACATGCGAAATTTAAACTTGGCAATCTGAGGAGTCTTAAGATATTGCAAAATAAGTGCCGAGGGGTTGCTAACTTTCAGAAATCAAGTTCACCACATAATGTACCATGTCACATGATGGAACTAGGCCAAGTATTGTGGGGACTATGCTACATGTAGTAGAATTGTGTAGCGCAAGGTGTACTCTGAGATGTACACCTGGCGGTGGAAAGTGGACATCCCCTTCATAAATACAAGTAGGGTGAGAAAGTAGTAATAAACTTGACTTACTTTGCAAAAGATCTTTTTGGAACTTATGTGCATAATAGAATCCTAATTTGCTTCTGAAAAAACTTTTTCTACTCTAGAAGGACTAATTTAAAGACAGTTGGTTTCAAAAGGGTCTCAACATGCAGGGAAAACATCTAGGAATCATGGGTGCCCATAAGCTGAATTCCAGGGGGGGCAAACCTCTTCTAATTGGCACTTTTTATGCTATATAATAGAAATCTCAGAACAAAAATATAAAAAATAGGGAACATCATTCAGCCAGAGAGGGGCGGGCGCCCCCTCCCTTACCCCCCCCCCCCCCTTATGGGTGCCCATGCTAGGAATCTAACCATTTGATTAACGATTTTAAGTTTTATCAGAAAAGTGTTCAAAACTCCGATTTTCTGAAATCAGAGCTTTTTCGCCTACAAATTCAACACACACAAAAAAACCTGTTTTCAACACAAGTTGGAAGCCAATTTGACACATGTTGAAACACAGCAGAACCTGATATATTTGAGGTGCCTATTCTTCTTACTTTGTTTCTCTTCAACTTCATTTAATATGTAAAAGTATAAAACACTTTTCAGAGAATAGAAGCAATAAAACCAACAAAGTTGTTTCAAATATAAGAACAAACGTGGATAATTAAATGGAGTTTAATCATGTGACCTAGGTCACATGACTCTTCTTGTTTTTCATGGTGTTGTGTGTATGTCCTAGGAATAGCATCTCAAAACGCTATCTGGAACAAACTGCTTTCTGTCAGCTTTAATGGTCCAGCAAAGATTTCTTCATTGTTCACGTTGTAAATATCATCAACATTTGGCCATTTCAAAGCATGATCTGCCATTTTAATCCATTTTAAAAATTTTAGTTTTTTCTTTCCTCCAGTACCTTACTTTTTTTGTCACTAAAGAAAATGACATTGTATTGGTTGAGTTACAGTTCAACTTCTGACCCAATAGGTGGCAAAATTGCATAGTTGGATGTAGAAAACGATTGAGACTTCTCATCTTTGACTATTGCATCATTGCAGGCTTTGCTTTCTCTTTTGGCTTTTGCAATGCAATAGTCAGAATTGGGAATACGTTGATAGAATTTTCTCCTCTCTGTTCTGGGTGTAGCTACTTTTGGCACTGTTGGTGGTGTTAATACTACCATAATTTCAGGTGCCACCTTCAAGGGGCGTGCCACCGTTGCCCTGTCAATGAGGCAGATTTGATTTGCTTCTAGAACTTGTCAAAGCCAGTGTTTCAGGCTGGTTTCCAGGTTAAGACTTTTCAAAAAGTTTTAATAGGCCCAAAGCACTCCTTTAGCAAGCACGCAAAATTTCCTTTGGTAACTTCATACTTTGACTTCTCAAGAATGCCATCACAATTTTTTCTTTCACTAAACTTTGTCTAACATGTCTTCAAAGACTTGAACTGCGCTACATGACAGGCTGCATGACAAACGTGGGGTTTGGCGGAAGGCATCTGAGTTCAATCCCATGGCGTTCACACTCCTCGCAAATTGGCAGAGAAAAGTGGGATCTTTGTCCATCTAAGAATATGAACACGGGTTTTGGAACTCCTTTTTCGTCCAAGGTTTTCAGCTCTCATCCATCAGGTTTCGAATGCAGCCTGGTGTACACCTTCGCGGCAAGCATCTTTCAGATCTTTGGGAACTCGGCACAATTTGTATGGGTAGACAAATAATTCTGGGCACTGACTTCTATTTACAGAAACACAAAAAAGTACAGTAAGACTAGCTTTTCATTGCCTCCAGTGTCCTGTATAACTTGCCTGACTGCCTTCCCATAGGAAAGGAATAGGAAAGCTGTCCTATGACAGTTCCAGACTTGCTCAGGCTTCATGGTCTCCAACAGAGGGTATCCCTTTTGTTTCAGGTAAGTTTTATGATTCTCAAACCAACCTTCTATTTTCTCCCTTGTCACCTTAGAATTTCCGCCGTGCACACTTTCTACTGTTCACGGAGAAAGTTCCGGGTATCGTTTCATGAAGTTATAGTACCATCTTTTATCTTTGACCAGACTTTTTAAGGCAGGGTTTGGCCTTGTCAATAATATTGACTTTCACGCTAGGGCTCCATTTTTGGCAGTCAGAGCCAACTCGACGATTTTTTCCTCTTCTGATGCACTGAAATAAATCGGTCCCATATGGATATGTTTTCTGTTGCAAGAAGCGTCTCTTTGCATAGAAAGCACCCGTGTAGTGCGCAATGCACAGAAAGCACCCGTAAATTTGACAGCTATAGTTTTGTCAATGGATCCTGGAATTTAGACACCTATCATTTCTCATCTGTTTTACATGTTCAGTGAATTTTCGACAGTCACCTATATTCCGACAGGGCCTGTGGCTGTCTGTCGAAAATTTTGACAAGGTTACTACGAAATATACCCAAAGGGTATAAATTCCTTGATAGAAGTCGGTATTTACGATTAAATGTGGCCGAAGGAACATTTATAGTCAGCATGGTATTCCACTACGTTGAACATGAATTTCGACGCTTGGAACCTAGTTTTTACAATGCAATTTTCGTCGCCATTTTCATTTAATTATATAAAGAAAGCTAATGTTCATAGAAGATCAGATGTGTCTCGACAAATTGAGGCTTATCCCAACTTTTTTTTTTGCAATGGATAACTAAATGATGAAAGTTTGAACATCACATATCTGAAAGATTGTCAGGAGCTCCTTTTCTTGTCGAAAACAGGAAACACAAAAAATATAAATACGACAAAGGGGTATATGGCCAGTAAATAAAAACAAAGAAAAAACAAAAACGAATATTTCGCCCGTATCTAACAAGGCGTCTTTAACGTAGAGAGAAAAAAAAAACTAAAAAATATACGTAAAACTAAAATAGACTCACCTAAAAATATAATGAACAATTGCTTAACATTTACAACAGAAAACTGTCTGAATTGAATATTCTTTTTTATTTGGGTGTAGTGGATATATTATGTTCAAGTTTCGCATTGCCGAAATATACTGACGGCTGCAAAAGATGGCAAAGTTATCACGTTTTGAAGGAAAATTTTGACAGTGGTTTCAAAGTTACACTGTCCAGTCGTTGATGCCTTTACCCTACCAGATGAAAAATTATCCCTGCATGAAAAGAAGAACCAAACAGAAGGGATTCTGGAAAGATTTTTACCAATATATTCCAAAATACTGGTGAAATATATGGTGTAGAATATCTTTAAGATTTATTATCTTTTAATTCTTCTTTCTCTGTTTAGAGGGATGGGACCCCTCCCACACTGCATAATTTCTATAAGAAAAAAAAAACCTGTAAATAGTGGATTTAAATACTCGAATACTTCTCATTTCAATTTCATATATTGTTGAAACCTTTATTCTGCTTTTTCAGTCATGAAATATAAAAATCTTGGCAACATACTTGTATTTAGTTGGTAATAATTGAACAACTACTCCGATTGGCAAGTTGATATTTTGCAAGTGCTAGAAGCTCACTCCAACTGAAAAGATATAATTTTTTTAAAAATTTTGAAAAAGTACCCTTTTGAAAAATTTCTTCAAAAAAAACTTTTTGGGGAGCAAAAATTTCATATTTTCGAAGGTACTCATGTTGCATATCATAAAAAAGCTTATTTAAAAATCTTTCAGTTTCATGCTCTATCTTAATTGGAAGCTGAGATATTCCTTTTTAAAGATAATATTGTTTACCAAATGTACGTTTTTTTAACTTTACTATTTTATAACTTAAAAGATGCACAAGAGAAAAATCAAACTTGGCAAATAAACTAATTTCATAGCCTATAATAAGTTTCTAAAATTTCATTTTGGTCTGCAAAGGTCGCGTGGTTTGCTGTGTTGATCTGATATGGAGTTTTTTTTTCAAAGTTGCTGTGCAATTGTGCACCCCCACACATAAATTAATGTGCTCAAACAAATCAACCCAGTAACATGAATCATAATAACAATAGTCTATACTAACCATTTATTTTGCATGGACTGCATTTATCTTTAGAGAAAATTGTGCCACTATGTAGCATTATGACCAGTGAAATGGGAGACTACATTAATTGATTTTTGATAATTCTCAAGTCAAAAGGCTGTCTTGTCATTCTCTCTTGATAGTATTTTGGCTTTTTTCAGTCCGACATCGTTTTAGTGTGCAACATAGTGCAAAACGCTGGTTTGCTGTGGTATGATCTCTTTTATCACTTAGAAAGAGCACTGGAATATATGTAAATGAACACTTTCTTGATAGTATGTGCCCTCTGGTTCAATAGAATCATCCAATGGTGGAAAAATGTATCTGTTTAATCTGTAACCAACTTTCTCCGAAAAAATATAAAATTTGGATTTTCCTATAGAACTTCAAACCTCCTGGAATGGGCTCTTTAATATGCTAAATATGAGGGTGCAGCTTTTATTCAAACTGTAGCCTACTCATATGAGAGAGATTTTTCTCCCTTTTTCTAAAATCACAAAAATGTTCTCAAGCTCATTACTTTTGATCGGGAATATTAAACTTACTGAACTCTGAATATTTCGAATTTCATTGAATTTTCTGTTTTTAGAGTTTTGGTTACTGTTAACATGCATAACTGCTTGAAAGAACTTGTTGAAAAAAAACTTGATTGTAAGAAGGCTAATTATTCTAATTGACATAAAAATTTTTTTTCCGAAAAATGCTGACAACTTCTAAATTTTATATAAAGCGTTTGTTGAGTCCCCAAAAATTAGCTAGGTATGATGTTTAACTATTTGACGAGGCTATTATTTTTTTACTGTCAAGTGTGTATTTTGGCAAGACATTTTTTTAAACTTTTTTTTTAGCAATTATTTTCATAGCATATCTGATCTTTTGAATTGGAAAGAACAATGAAAAAAAAAAAAAAACATGAAATAGTGCTATACCAATTAAGTGAGATAGAGAGATTAGGAGGAAGGAAATTAGCCCCTCCCGCCAGTACCTATGGGGGGTCATAGAAACTTGGAGATGAATTAAAATTGTTGTAAATTGAACTTTCTAGTGTCTTGTTCATGGGACAGAAACAATAGGACGGGACTTTGGACCTCCTCCGGTGTCAAATATGCCCTCCCGCCAGGCAACCCTGTCTACTCCAGTTGCACTAGGTCAACAGTTTTAGATGACCATTTTGATCAGAACAGTCCAAAGATCTAATAAGTGCAACTCTAAAATTGATGTGACCCCTGCAGCCCAAAGGGAAATGGTTCAAAACTAAATAATTTACCCATTGTTCACTGATAGGTTTTAGCAGAAAGGGTGGGCATGGCTGGTATTGGCATGGGGATATTTTCTAAGCCAAATTTTCCCAGAGCTTCTCAAGGGTACGCTCCTGAAATGAGTCATGTACCTGAGCACATCAAAAGTTTTCATATGCACCAAAGTCTGCAAAACATGTTATCTGTGGTGTATCAGGAACAGTTTGGGCATCAAATTAAAACTTTCAGAGAATGGGGGCATGGGAGTTTGAAGGGGGATGAGAGGACTTTGTGGATTTGGAAGAGGGTGACCAGATAATCTTTTGTTGCTAACTGGTTACACGTTTTTGGGCTATAAGATCCTGTGGAACTTTTTTTGGGAGGAAATGCTGAGGTTTGTCAAAATACTGCATCTGCATTATTTTGGAATTTCAAGTGTTGGCGTCTAAACAAAGCTTCTGAATGATAGTGTCCCATGATGGTTGAAACATTCCAGGTTAACAGATTCCATTGAAAATATATAAAAAACTCAGAAAAGTGCATTGTTAATCTTATTATTGTTTTGAAACCTACATTCGTTTACCCCCATGGCTAAAGGAACTCTGATCACAAAAAAGGTGGGGACCATAGTCCGTAGTCCCGAAGAAAAGGAGAGAGACAGCTTTTTTTTGTATTTGCTTGAAACGTATATCCGTCTTTGAGCCATGAGGGCTTTGGAGCACAAATCTGGATGTTTAATATCGATTATTTCTTTATGTCTGTTTTTTTTTTTTTTACGGATTCCTTAGTATATAAAATATTTTAATATTAAGTTACATTGTAATCTGTTAAATCACAGAAAGCATAGTAGTCAATTGAACAAATATTGCTTTCTGTTACCTCAGCCCTATTGCAAGTACAGTAACTTGCTCTTGATAGCTTACATGCAACCCCCATCACCATCCACACATATCAAAGGCCTTACAACAGCCTTATAAACTTGTTCTCCTGAGATTTTTTAGAAGATTTGGCGAAGCTTCAGTCTTCTAGAGGCAAAATTTTCTCATTTTCACAGCAAGTTTTGATCATTCTCTAAGAAACAGTCCAAGTAATATCAAATTTTGGCTTTGGGAATCTACGAGTGGATAGATTGGAAAGTATTGAATACAATAAGCATCCTGTCCTTTCAGTGCAAGTTACAGCTGCAGGCTTGTAAAAAATTCCGTGTTTTGGGGAAAAAACCTTTTCAACATATTTTTCAATCTAAAGCAAATTTATAAATATAGTTCAGCAGATGAGTCTGAATCTCAGCTATCGACTGAAATCGAAATTATTCTTTCACATCGAAATATTACTGTATACTGGGAGAAAAATACCATACCAAAAGCTTGCAAAAGGAACATATTCATAATAGCAAATGTTGTTTTTAAATATCAAAGTTCTTTGAAAATGATGGGGGTGGCAGCCTCTTTCATAGATGTTATTCTATCCTGTAGTCTTTTGTAAATGAGCCGAATTCAGCCTTTATTTTCAGAGTGTTGTTACAAGCAACTGACACTTTAGCATAAAGAGTTGAGGGGGCAGGTTTAGCTCTTCCTCATTTAACATTTAGTTAGATTAGGGGACATTTAGCTTAACTCTGAATATAATAGTAAGAACAAACATAAATAAAAAAAACAGCTTTTTCTCAAAAAAAAGAAGTAAAGAATGGTGTTGAAATTTGGAATCCAAAGTAAATGTTCTATGTACAAGGTGGAGGGGGGGGGGCTGGAATCCCTTCAAGACTCTTTATGCTAAAGATTCAATTTTTTTCAATACTTAAGAAACATGATACAAAGTTCAAAGCTTGTATCATAATGCTTTGAGGCCATTTTGTTGCTCATTTAGTTGTATTTGATTAAAAAAAGAAAAAGAAAAAAAACTGATCAAGCTTGATCATTAAGAGCAGCAGACTGGAGGGGGAAGCCCCCCTAATATTTAAGGGGCATATCTGTTAGTTTCGAATTCCTATGTTGTTCTTTACTTTCTTTTGAAAACACTAGTTTTTTTTTTATTCAGTAATGTATAGAAGTCAAGGTATTAGGGTTGCTAAAAATATAGAAATGTTATCATTGATTGCATGGGTCCTCTTCAAGAAGGGTGTTAAACCCCACCTCCACCATTATGTGCTGTGATATTGTAGCCTAATTCCATTTATGCAAAGACTAAAATCAAATATCATATTTCCAGTGAAGATTTACAAAGAGCTTATGAATTGGAAAGTGTTGGGAAGAAGAATTTACTATCAGAAAATTATGCAGATGCAGTTGCTGATCTGAGTGAAGCATGTCAAATATTTTCGGAACTATTTGGTGATTTATCTGAAAAATGTGCTAGTGTCCAATTTGCATATGGAAGCGCATTACTTGGGCTTGCAAGGGAAGAAAGTGCTGTACTTGCTAATGAAGGTATTTTATGCAATACATTTTCAGACTTAAAAAAAATAGTTTTCATATCTAAAGTAATTAATTTAAAAAATATGTTTTCCGAAAAAGAGGCTTTGCAGAAAAAAATAAAGTATCATATTAACACCTAAGATGAGCAGAAATAAGAGTTGTATTAATGATTCAAACTTAAAATGAACAGAAACTACTAGAAAGTAATGAGCTTCTACTCTAGAAAGTAAGGAGCGACCCGGCTCAATGGTAACCATAACTCTAGAAAACGGGTTTTTGATACCAATAGAAACATCAAAAGAATCAGATTTCAATGCTGAATTGAAATATATAACTTTCATCAAGTTTAGTCCTACCCATCAAAAGTTACGCGCCTGAGAAAATTTGGCTGATTTTCGAAAAAAGGGGGAAAGACCCCCTAAATGCTTTAGGAACTTAATGAAGATCAAACCATCATATTCAGTGTATCAGAGAACCCTACTGTAGTGGTTTCAAGCTCCTATCTACAAAAATGTGGAATTTTGCATTTTTTGCCAGAAGAAAGATCACGGATGCATGTTGACACAGTGGTCCTAGAATATCGTGGGAGGACTCATTGGAACGGAAATTAAAAGTTTTAGTGCCCTCTTTAAATGACCAAAAAATGGAGGGCAACTAGGCCCCCTCCCCCGCTCATTTTTTTCGCAAAATCATCTGATGAAAATTTTGAGATAGCCATTTTGTTCAGCATGGTTGAAAATATGATAACTATGTCCTTTAGGATGGCTTTGTACCCTGAAGTCGCCGGGGGAAGGGCTGAAAGCTATGAACTTTACCCGATGTTAACATATAGTATTGGTTATTGGGTTATTGGTTATTTGGGAAGATCTTTCCATGAAGGAAGTTTTCATGGGGGAAGGGACATTGCTATGAAGGGGGCGCCGGTTTTCCAAGCATTATTTAAAAAAAAAGATCAGAAATTAAATATAAAAAAACAGGTTTTCCAACTGAAAATAAGGAGTAACATCAAGACTTAAAACGAACAGAAAATATTACGTGTATGACTGGGTTCACCCCCTAGTCAATACCTCGCTCTTTAAGCCGAAGATTTTTTAGTACTTTCATAAGAGCTATTTATTCTAAATAACGGCCTTTGTGAATAAGGGGTCATTTTTAAAGAATTGGAACAAAATTCGAACTTTAGCTAAAAGAGCGAGGTATGGACTAGGGGGCGAGGCCCCTAATATACGTATTAAAAATATATGAATACAGAAGTTCGTTACGTAAGTTAATTTGTAAGTTACGTATATTTATTATCGTAAATAAAATTAAACAAGTTTCGAGAAAGCCATTTAACCAAATAAAAGTAAATTAATATGCAATTTGTTTTTTAATTATTTATGTATAGTGAGCCAAAATCAAAACCTGCATTAATTCAAAAACGTTCAAAAATTAAATGAAAAAAAACAAGTTTTTTTTTTAACTGAAAGTAAGGAACGACGTTAAAACTTAAAACGAA
>JAQQPU010012866.1:8524-22858 GCA_029168905.1 Artemia sp. Kazakhstan ARC1039
AGAGAGAGAGAGAGAGAGAGAGAGAGAGAGAGAGAGAGAGAGAGAGATAGAGAGAGAGAGAAAGAAGGGAGAAGGAAAGAGAGTGAGGGAGAAAGAGGGGAGAGAGGGAGAGAGAGAGAGATACTACTAGCATAGGCCGTACTACAATATTAACGAAAAACTCCAATTAAGTCTCATCTAAATATGGAGTTTACAAAACCAATGAAACAATCGTAAGGCTTAGACAATTAAAACCTATAAACTCTTTAATTTCTTGAGAAAATACTCTTGTGCTTCCTTCTCCTCTCTCCTCCCTTCTGAAAAAGTGATCTAATGACACATTTGACTCGTCTGTGATTACAATTATAACTACGGTGTAATGAAAATGACTCATTTTAATAATACCATTTGTCTGTAACTGCCAAACCTTTGCTACGTATGCTCAACAGATAGCTTTGTGTAACTCAGCTCCTCGCCCCCCAGGGTGACGATTCCAAATATGTTCAAGTACTCTTTCCCAATGTCTCCAACTTCAGGTAATACGAGCAAACTGTGTCCTAATGAGTTTGTTTTGATACACTAAAAAGTGGACGTGCAAGAAGGGAAGTCTAATGCAAGGAGGGGTAGTCCTTGGTACCACATTAAAATCTTCGTTTTAAAGTGGCTTTGCAGTTACAACTGGAATTTCTTAAAATCATGTTATTAGCCCATTCCAACATTAGCACACCAAGAGATTTGATGGGGGGAGAGGGTTTCAATTAATTTTTATAATTTTCGACAGCATTTACAGAACTTATTTGAGAAAAAAGAGCCGTTAGGGTCAAATCAGCTCTACAGATACTGATGCTAAAATAATGAATTTACGATCCGAATTCCTTTTATTTTAACAAAAAAGGACCATCAAAATTAATATAATACTATGTTTTCTGTTACATGTAGGGCAAATGTTGTAGAACAAGAGCCCCTGGAATAACTTTAGTCTCAGAAACCCCATCTCCACACATTTGGGTATGCCCCTAACAATGCAGACACGATAGAAAACACATAAACTAAAACTTACGAAAATTGGTAGCTTCCATCTCCGTTCACCTCCTGTTCTTGTTCAACGATCTGTACAGGGGCCGCGTCTTGAGGAGCAGCGCATGATAGGGCTAGGACAGCGGCAAGAACAATCTAAAACATTATGTATGATTAAATAACTCATTAAAAATAGCTAGTTCACTATGACTCAGTGTTATTCAACTAGTACTACAGACAACTGGTTGCACCACCCATCCGTCTAAGAGCAACACAGTTACGCACGTTCTTCCTCCATCCCAATATATTTAAAGTTTCCCTTTCTGGACCCTCCCAAGAAGTTTCAATTCCCCCTTAAATCCCTCCTTACGACCTCCTCCCACCCAACTCCGGGACTACGTGCTTTCCGTTTGGCCCTAGTTTTTTGACCAAAAAGGACGGTCTTTGGCAATTTGTTATCCTTTATCCGTAGAGCTTGTCCTAGCCATCTCAGCCTTTCTCTCATTTTAACCCTAGAAAGCGGGATAGAGCCATATTTTTCACACAGCTTACTGTTTGAAATACGGTCGCTCATACTCACAACCAAAACTATCCGTAGACGATTCTTCTGGAAAACATCTAATAAATCCCCCATGGCCTTTCGGAGCACCCACCTTTCAGAATCATACTTAACCACTGTTATCATTGTAGCTTCTAATATTCTAATCTATGTTCGTACAATTTTCTTTGTATTATTAAAAACTTTTTTGTAAATGTTATGCTTTTAAAATATTATTCCAGTCCGTTACTCATAACGGGACGGTGAGGGAGAAAATCTAGTGAGAGGGGCATACAAACTTTCCCTGTCCCCTCCTATTGATGACACTGAGAATGATATATCATTTCTCATTTTACCTATATTCATAGCCGTTCACTACCCTAGCCCAAGTTCAGTCTTAATAATAGTATGTCGTGGAATCTTTTCTTCATGGCTACTCTACTTAATTTATTTATTTTATACGCGTATTTGAAGTTGTAAATTTGGCTAAACCAGGTCACGCATAATATACATAAAGTAAGGGATACCTATCGAGCTGCTTTTCAAAATAACTTTCTTAAGATCCTGTTAATTGTAAAATAAAGCTACCGAAATCAACTGCTTTCTGTACTCAATAAATATAACATAAATAATTATAAAAAAGTTAAAAATGAAAGTGAAAAATTAAAACTGTTGAAAAACAATCCGTAAAAATTGCACAAGGATTGTTTTCCTATAGATCAAGAGTTTAGTAAAAAGTATTGTTGTAACGTTAAAGACATGTTTACTTCAAATAGTCCCCCTACTTTGTGCCGCAATTTGTGCAACAGCGCGAGTTGTTCCACCGGGTGTGGTGCACCTACGGCCTTTTCGTACTACCTATGGCACACGATGTACCACTCACGAAAAAGTTTCACTGCATGTGCGGTACACCATCAGTAATACGTTCCTTTCGAAGTTGGCGATCCCTCGGTTTATATTAGTCATTTTGGTACTTATTGCCGTTAAAAAAAGGACGTTATTTATTCTGTATTTTATTCGTAAAACTTTAGAGCTAAATTAAAGTAAATATCGGTTTTACATTTACCATTACACTGTGGCTTATTTAAAGCCTCGCAATTTACACTGTTCAGTTTAGTGAAACTTCAAAGAAACATTGATCGTACATAATTATATTCCTTCATCAATAATTAATAAACTTCCAGGAATTTTCTTTGCACCTATGATGGGTTTTTGAGAATATTTCTGATACCAATTGCATGCCATTGACTAGTTGGATTAACTACTCAAATACTGTATCTAAAATAAGCTATTTGAGCAATTAGAAAATATATTTATAGATTGCACTGATGTGTTATATTTTTTGGAAAAAGGAACAAAAACGAGGTATTTTTAAAAATCTAAGTATGATTTATTTTACGCTTTATGCCGACTACACTGTTGTTCTTGATCTGCTTAAAACTGGTATTTTCCGTGTCCGCTCGGAGATAATCAGCTTGGCCTGAGTGAGATAAACTATTATGCATGTATATTTTAATCAAATATTTAATATATAGAGTTGGTTAGGTTAGGTATTTAATATGATGCATTCTGGGCGACCTGCTTTCCATAATTCTCTCTTGTAATTTCAATAATTTTGTTACTAAAGTATTATATTTTCATTGTGATTAACTTGTGATTCCATTGTGATTAACTTAATTTTCATTGTAATTTTTGTTATTTCATTGTGATTAATCTAACTTCACTTCTTGAGTGTGGTCGGTATAAGACATAAGTACCTTTTTTCGATTTCTTTAATGAACCAGCGAAAAAGGTATTTTTGAAAATTTAGGAAGGCAATTGCCCCTCCCCCGTAACTGGCCCCCTCCCAAATAATTACTCAAATTAAAATAATATCCAGACAAATCCTACTATTTATATCACAATGGAGACTCTCTCCTCTCGTCCCATCTTTTCTTAATAAGACACTAACAGTCTGGAATTAAAAGTACGATATAAGTCATTTTGGTCGAAAATGAGCTATGCATGTGTCATGGGGTAACTGAACACGAGGAATTGAATGGTGCAGTCAGAATCGTCCTATCTTGACCCATTATGAAGATAAAAAGAGATATAAGCCTCTATGTGGTATTCTCATTTTTTTTTATCAGGTCTTGCTCCAATTCAGAATGACAGAAGAGGATTATCTTATGGAGCTATAACACGGGGACCTGGCATATGTCTCCTTTTTTGTTGAGGAAAAAGGAGATATACACCATAAAACGGAATGATTTTGAGTTTGTTCCGAATACCTGAATTTGATTTATACCACTGAAAAGAGCATAAAAAGTTCGTTTAGAATATGTTATTTTTATCCCCATTAGCCTCATTTTTCAGAGCGACTACAGCCAACAAAATTTTTTCCCTCTTTTTGCTCTCCTGTAGAGTTACAAAAATATTACATGTCGCACTTATAATTATCACAGCCGATCAGTAAAAATATTCCTAATGAGCGCAATGGCTACTTAATTTTGGCTTCTCTTTTTGCTACTTCTAAACTGGTTTTAAAACCGGTTGCTCCACAACTTGATTCATTCATAAACAAACTGGATACGAATGTAAACAGAACCTTGACCAAGGGTTCATTGAATTTACTGATGGATCCTGCCAAAATTCGCTTTTTTCAAACTTTTATGTCCAAGACTTTTATAATTAAAATTCAGCTTTAAAATTAGGTTCATTTTTAGGGATTTATTTATTTCTAGAGGAGAGGTAGGAGGGTTTCCTGATTTTATTTTAGATTGAATTGGCTTTAACTTAGAAAAATCTGACAAAAAAAGAAGGAAATCAACACTACAAATAAACTTAATATTTCTACGAAGCAAGTACAAAACAGAGAGAACTTCAGACTCGTTCGTTTTCTTGAAATACTTGGTTATACAATTTTTACTACCATTCCCTACAGGTTCCATATGATACACCTCTTTTACATTTTTTCAAAAAAGAAGTTGAACTTTAAGAAGTCTTTAATCAAGGGTCAACATGTTTTTTTTTGTCTCAATGCACAAATATTTTTTTCGGTATTGAAAATTACCGAAAAATACCGAAATACCGAAAATACCGAAAAAATATTAAAATATTTATATTTAATATTTTTTCGGTATTGGTGCATTAAACGCACTCTTTTATATACTGCTAAAGAAGTAAAGTTTGGTTAAAGCTAATGAATATAGGATGCAATACATAATAGTTTAGAAGCAAATTTGGGCTACATATTTGCACATTAGGAGGGGGGGGGGTAAAGCATACCATATATTAAATACGTAACCTAACCTAACCTGGATACCTCCCCCCCCTAAACCCCAAAAAACAACAGTTTAAATATCGTAAACGCAATGAAAACTACTCTATGCATTCCAAATCTTAATAGAGGGTATTGAACTAACCAGTCTGGCGGGTATCTGTCACGCTGTCTGTTGCATCTCCAGTTTGGCATTCCATATACAGTATATAAAAGAGTACGTTTAATGCACTTATACCTTTTTTTCTATTATATGCAGTCACAATCAAGATAGTATTACTCCCACCAAATAAAAGAAAAAGAAGCAATAAAAAATTAAAAAAATCAAAGACTAAAAATAAAGTTGTTATTTATCGAACTAAAAGATGCTACTCAAAATGTTAATGAAAAAGATCATTTGTTATACAACGGCAGATTTGCGGTAAATAACGCTATATGTGTATGAAAGTATAAATGCAAGTAGGCCTACAGCACTTAGCCTTTACAACGTTGGTACTGAGTTTCACGAGGGCTTTGGATCATGGACGTCGGCATAAGGGGCGCAAGAGGGTAATGCCTCCCCCCTGGGAAACACGGAGAAATTTACAAAAGTTATATAGAAATAGGAAATTGAAAATGTTCCTATCTAAATCTTGGTAAAATAAAGGTCTTGGTAACAACTGCCCCTCCCCCTTGGAAATGTGCTTTTGAACTTATTGGTTGGACTACACCCTTTGAATTTAATAATCTTTGAAGTGAACTTTTTATGTGGGGGCTAGCAGCCCACCTCACCCCAAAAACCATCCGAGGGTAGTTCGGACGCATGATCTTCCTTTCAAATATTACCTATGAGGTATAGCAATAATTGATACTTTGGATGATCAAACATATACGATCCTAATAAATAGCTAAAATCTTAAATTAACCCAGAAAATACAAGAAAGGTTTCAGCAAGGTTTTTGTTGTACTTTAGGATGAATAATTAAATCAAAGAAAGGAGTTGAGAAACTACAAACACCTTGGGGGTTTATTGAGGGTTTGATGTTTTTAAAGAATAAAGACTAAATATAATTAATTTACAAAGTATAATTATGTTGCTGTTACTTTTTCTACCCAACCTCGCATTTAAACAATGTAAATACACCCTTGTCAAATGCTAAATAGCGGTGGCTACCAAATACAAGTTTTACTTGACATGAACACACGCGAGGTGGGAAGAAATAACCTACGTACAATTTGAGTACTTGCCCTTTACGAGCATTTTTTCAAAGCACATTATAAGGCCCAAAATTGCTTAGCCACAAAAATATACAGATTTTGAACTATTAAACCCATACCCTACAGGGAAATGCTCTGACCCAACCCCCTTTCTCTAAAGGTCTATGCACTGTTGAATGGTACGGCTAATATCAAATGGTCTTTGGCTAAGACTGCTGTAGCTAATCTAGAAACAAAATTAACGAGAAAAAAAAAAAATACACTTACAAAGACCTTCATATTGCTTTATCAATGAAAAACTGATGCCATTGTCATCTTAAGATTTGCTTATATAGTCAAAATAATAGTTGCTCTTCTTCCAAGGACAATTGCTTCGTTGTGGAAGAAGATTCTTGAAAATCATATGTGAATGTAGGAGTCGTCTTGACCTTAGGGCTTTTTTGGATCATCTTTGCAAGCATAGAATTTGGGAAGGTAGTAACAGGAAATTAAAAACACTATTTGGTTTACAGAATTCTTACAATACACATACATTAAAAATTAAGTCCAGCGCTTTGATGGAACTAAATAAAAAAAAGGTTTCTGCAACTGAAAGTAAAGAGCAGCATTGAAACTTGAAACGAACAGATTGAAGCGGTCGTTTTTAAAGAATTGGGACAAAAGTCAAAATTTAGCGTAAAGAGTCGGGATTTGAGGAGGGAGCTACCCCCCTCATGTACGAAAAAAATTTGTCCGTTTTAAGTTGCAATGTTGCTCCTTACTTTCAGTTGAAAAACTTGTTTTTTATTTAATTTCTGGTCGTTTTATAAATCTTGCCCGGGCTTAACCAAGGTAATATGTGCGCAATCACATCTTAGTTTAAGCCCTGGTTTCTTGCCCTTTAAGTGTATATACTCATAATTGTAAATTGATTGGTAACGTCCTGCTTTGTCAGTTTTTCTGCTTAACGATTATAATAGTGGATTGTAATTAGATTTTTGGACCAAATTTTGAATATTTAGTCAAAGTTTTCGATGAACAGTAGTTTTATTGAATAAGTTCTTAGTAGTATTTTTCTACTAAGCAATTTCGGTTGGACAGAGAAGAGTATTTTATTCTCCTCGACTTTTGATCTTTTAGATGATTGAAGTCATCGAAACCTCTGCAATAGGGTTCTCTGATGTTTGGATACAAAAATGACCCTTCAGATGCCATTTCTGATGTTGAATTAAATAAAAAAAACAAGTTTTTTAAACTGAAAGTAAGGAGCGACATTAAAACTTAAAACGAACAGAAATTATTCCGTATATGAAAGGGGCTGTCCCCTCCTCAACCCCTCGCTCTTTACGCTAAAGTTTTTTATTGTTTTAAAAATTAAGTTGTGAGACAGAGTCAAACTTTAGCGTAAAGAGCGAGGCGTTGAGGAGGGGACAGCCCCTTTCATATACGGAATAATTTCTGTTCGTCTTAAGTGTTAATGTCGCTCCTTACTTTCCGTTTAAAACACTTGTTTTTTTTTATTTAATTTCTGATCGTTTTTTAGTTAATGCAGCTTTTATTTTGGCTCGCCGTCATTGAATAAGTAAACAAAATTTGCATAAAAATTTTACTTTTCTTTTGCTAAATGGCTGTCTCTAAATTTGGTTCTGACGTAATTTACAAATTAACTTACGTAACGAACTTCTATATTCGTATATTTTTCTTCTGGCAAAAAATACAAAGTTGGAGATTTATGCAGATATGAGCTTGAAACCTATGTTATAGGGTTTTCTGATACGCTGAATCTGGCAATGTGATTTTCATGAAAATTCTTTCACTTTTAGGGGATGTTTCCCCCCTTTAAAAAATCAGGTAAATTTTCTCAGGCTCGTAGCCTTTGATGAGTAATACTAAACTTAATAAAATTCATATATTTAGAATCAGCATTATAAGCCCATTCTTTTGATACATTTATTGACATCAAAGTTTTGTTATTAAAAGTTTCGATTACTATTGAGCCGTATCGCTTGTCTTTTTATTGTTTTTTTTTATTACGTATATGTTATTACGTATATGATGGGGTTCTCCCCTTAGTCAATACCACGCTCTTTACGTTAAAAGTTAAAACTTTTTTTTAATTCGCAAACCCCTGAATCACAAAGGCCGCTTAATTAGAACAGATAGATCTTTTGAAAGCACTAAAAATAACTGTAGCGTAAAGAGCGAGGTAGTGCTACTCCCATTGCCCACCCCTGCTGCCACCTACAACTTTTTTTACATAATTTATGTCTGTTTGTTGTCAGTGAGAATGAAAAAACAGGAATTTTCTCACATTGATGGTTGTTTCATGGACGGTTATGTGTGTTGGTTAATTTATTTGATGTTTTTCATGGATGTCAACAGTAATTTATGTCTGTTTTATGGTTTTTGTCAGTGAGAATTTGAAAAAACAGGAACTTTCTCACTTTTATGTCTGTTTTATGGCTTTTGTCAGTGAGAATGAAAAAACAGGAACTTTCTCACATTTATGTCTGTTTTCTTGGATGGTTATGTGTGTGGGTCAATTTATTTGATGTTTTTCATGGATGTCAACAGCAGTTCATGTCTGTTTTATGGTTTTTGTCAGTGAGAATGGAAAAACAGGAACTTTCTCACTTTAATGGATTATTGAGTCTAATGAGGGTCAAGGTCAATCGATCTGTTGTTGTTTGGCCACGTGTAATGACATGAGGGTGATTTACATAATCGCTCGGGAATTATTGATTTATGACACGGGGGTGATTTAAATAA
Organism: Artemia sp. Kazakhstan ARC1039; assembly: GCA_029168905.1. Classification (NCBI taxonomy): domain Eukaryota; kingdom Metazoa; phylum Arthropoda; class Branchiopoda; order Anostraca; family Artemiidae; genus Artemia; species Artemia sp. Kazakhstan ARC1039. The sequence continues at coordinate 17,263 of JAQQPU010012866.1, forward strand.
TCACTAGGGGCAATGTATTGATCTAGTACTCGAGGGGGATGTGAATTTCTGAGAACTTGATTTACATAATCGGTGGGGGGGAGAATGTATTGATTTACGAAAGGGGAATTAAGAAACAAACATGGCTTCTTTGATCTTTAGGCTAACCTAACCTGAGAACTTGATTTACATAATCGGTGGGGGAATGTATTGATTTACGAAAGGGGAATTAAGAAACAAACATGGCTTCTTTGTTGTTTGGCTAACCTAACCTGAGAAATTGATTGCGTAATCCATTGGGAATTTTATTGATCCGATAACGGGAAACAGTTAGATCACGTGTTTCCTTCTCAGCCAATCAGAGGGCTTGTTTACATAACAATTTGACCTTGAGATTTCGTATATAACGGGCATGCAATGTGATTAAATTATCAGAAAGTATTTTGACATAGTTCAAACAACAATGGATAAATTTGATGAATTAGAAGCCATGCCAACTTCAATTTGCAATGTAAGTACATTTTTTATTTTCAAATAAAATTATTTTCCTTGGTCACTATGATGCAATATGATGCAATAATTAAGCACAGACGTGATGCTATATTTTGGAGAAGTGAAACAGATTATTTTCAAATTAAGGTCTAACAATATATTTAGGACATTATGTAAAAGGGGGAGAGAGGGGGCAATACCTCGCTTCTAACAGCTTCGTTATAAGTAAATTATGTAAAAGGGAGGGGGCAATGCCTCAATTCTACCGCTATCATTGTAAAATGAAAACAAACTGTGCAAGGCTAGAAAGAAAAGTCTTTAGGAGTTGCATGAAGCTTATATTATGTGTAAATTGAATAGCATTTTAACCTATGTTTGCAAATTTAGGCCTATAGGCCGCTGGGTTAACGATCTCTTATCTAATTTAAAGCCTATAGACTGGAACATTTAATATTTTTCTAAATGGTAAAAATAGAAACAATGATTTCTATCCTATGGCTATAGACTACTGATTGTCTAATAAAAACGTTTGATTTCTAAGCCTAATATATTTCTCGCGAAATTTTTACTTTTTGCTTTACTGAAATGAGATAAATGATTTTCTAAACAAAATTATATGGATGATGATACTAATTTTCATTCTTTAAAAAAGGGGGAAATTATTTTGATACTAATTTTTATTCTTTAAAAAAGGGGGAAATTATTTTGATACTAATTTTTTCTCTTCTTTTTAAGGCAAATTATGAAGAATTTGCAGCCCCTCCAGCTGTAACGAGAGCTAGGGGTAATGCAAATAGTGAAGAATGCGCCCCACCTCCTAGTAAGAAAGCAAGAGAGGGTGAGGCAGTCCCTGTAAGAGCAACAGTTGTTCAATATGGCCGTTGGCCGAAACCCCCAGCTCCACGCTGCCTGACCCAATGCAGCCATCTGTGCAAGCTCATGACATCACTGGCTCGACTGCACAAGTCACAGGTCCTACTGTACAAACCGCAGCCCAATCTGCGCAAGAAATTAATGACTTCGGCCTGTCCGCCCTCCAACACGCACTACCTGGACCTTCGGGCACCCAAGTGCAGCCAGGAAATGCAAATGTGAGCATTTTTTTCCTACCTTTCTTATGGAAATACATACCTATTTCTGCCAATGTTTTTCCTTTTCACTATTTTTGAACATTGTGTAAAAGTGTATCTCTGAGATATTAACCCCCCCCAAACATTATTTTCTCTGCCCTCCCTCAGAGATATCTAAATGTAATTTTATTGCAAAGAAACCGCTCTTTTTTTCTAATCTTTACTATTTTGTCTGTTGCTATCTCTTCACTATCACATATAGTTTTAGGTACCTTTGAAACTCTGTGAATGCTATTTTTCACATAGTTTTAAGAGAGAGTTTATTCCATTTTATCCATCTGTCACATACCAGCGTTCTAATTTGCACTGAGCCTTACATCGTGCCAAGATATTAGCGAGGGGAAGCCGAGTTAGCGGTTCCCGACATTTTCCTCGTCTGAAGTTCAATCCTGGAAATCGGAACACTCGCGCACGACAGGTTACAATAATTAAGCTCATGAGTTTACTGAATCTGTGTGGAATTAGAGAAAAATATTTCAACTTTTGACGGGCATTATGTAAAGGGGGTCGGGAAGGGCTGTGGGAAGCGCTGCGGGATGCGCTGCGGACCCGAGAAGCGCCGCAGGGATGCGCCGCAAGGATGCGTCGCTGGCCCGGAAAGCGCCATGGGATGTGCTGCCGCCCGAAAAGCGCCGCAAAAAATGCCTTTGAACACTTTGAAATAAACTATTTTTTGAACAAATTGCTGCCTTCTATGTAAAGCGTTGTTTTAGATTGTAAATATATTAAGTTGGAACTTTCAGTTGAATTAACCAAATGCTATTAAGCTGACTTTAAATAATAATCCAAATTTTAACAGTAGGGAATATTTGAACACTTTGAAAATAAGCTATTTTTTCATTTATAGGTTGGAGCATTGGTCCCTTATTCGCCATCGAAAGAAGGAGAGGAAGAACTCATTGAAGGGGCAATGGAGTTTCAGGACAATGAAACATCAGCTATCAATGACTGGCATGGTATCATTAATTCTATTGAAGTACCATCTAATATTGACGAGTTTTTAGTTGATTATTTTAATGTAGAACCTAGCACAGTTGAGCATGGTAATGTTCCTGAGGTGGACTTGAGTCCAAATACCATACAAATTTTAGAGGATTTTACTGAGAACCCTCCTCCCACTGATTACCTACTTCCACTTCAAACACCTGAAATGGAGCATAGCCCAAATATTGTTGAACAACTTGGGGGAGGGGGTGATATACAAGAGGGGGGTACAACTTTTCCCGATTTTCAATTGTCGAATACAATATTAAATAATATAGTTGTTTTCACTGCGACGTTTGGGGATCCTTTTAATTCACTTATGGGGGGAAATTTTGTTTTTGATCCTGTAGAAATTGTGCATGCCTATGTAGATAAAATTCGTGCACTACTGGAGAACCAAATTCAGTTGTGGGGGAGGGATTCAATTAAGGTTTCTATTGTTTTAAAGGTTTTTTATTTAAATGAGGGGAAAAGTGAAGTTTATTATCATTATATACATTCCGAGATGCGAGTAATTTATCCGAATTTAGAAAATTTTGAGGGTGTTTTTAGCGAGTGGGTAGGGCAAATTATAGCACATCTTGAGAACTGTAAAGAAAATGGGAGCGGGTCTGTAGTTTTATTTATTGAAAATTTAAGTGTAAATATTTGTAAATTTAAGAAAGATTTTATTTTAAGAGGGGGGGCTAGGTCTGAGAGGGATACTATTTTAAATTATAATCCAGATCTAGTAGGTTGTCGTGGCGTCCAGAAGATCTGTTTTGAAACAGATCAAAAATGTTTCAAGTATGCTTTCGTCATATCAGCATTCGAGCCTCTAGCACGTGACGCTACCAAGACGAATTTAGATCACTGGGCTGTACATGGGAAGGACGGGTCTAATTTCCCCATTGTAGATTTCTCTTGCTTAGAAGGAAAATACCCAGTAACGCTACGATCTATTGACATTTTTGAAAGGGCTAATGCCCATTTAAATATCGGCGTTACTGTGGTTCAGTATGAAACTGAATTTGAAGATGGGGTTCGTTCTAAAAAGAAGGGGGTGGTTTTCCCTGTAAGGGGCCCGTCAGTTGATTTGGTCAAACACTGGGTTTGGTTGTTATACACACCACCTAGTCAACCGAATGCAACTGGCCATTTTAATCCGATTACCGATATTAGTAGAGTTCTGGGGGTGGTAAGCATAGGGGGGAGCGTTTCTACTGCCCGACATGCCTGTCACAATTCCGTAGTGATATAAAACTACGGGATCACATGAAGCATTGTAGACGGCATGGCTATCAGACAGTGGAAACGGTTTCAGTGGATAGGGCCATTCTACGCTTTAAAAATTTCCAGAATACCCTCCTCCAATGCAACAAAATATCTTTAGACTGTGAAGCTAAGCTGGTGGAGGTGAATGACCCCCAATATCCAAACCGAATCAAAGAACACCAGGCTATTGCAGTGTCCTATGCACATGCGCAAAGAGACAGTTCTAACACCATGCGGTTGTTAGAAATAGTTGAGACATTGGATGAGAACGAGAGTATGGTCAAGGCACTGACTAAACTGATTGGCACGGCTAATGGCGCTATTTCTCGTTTGAGAAATACACATTATCCAATGGTGCTGTCTGCAGAGGATCGTCTCGCGATTAAAAATCAAAAAATATGTTGGGTTTGTAAGGGGGAGTTTGTAGAGGAGGATAAGGGGACTAAAGGGAAAAGAGGGGGAGGGGGTTATCGAGGCATTAGTCTGGTCTCTGTAGGTAGCAAATTGCTTAGTAATATGATACTTTTTAGACTGAGAGATGCCGTAGACAAAGTTTTAAGAGAAGAGCAGTGCGGTTTTAGAAAAGGTAGAGGATGTGTTGACCAAATTTTCACTCTTAGGTTAATAATTGAGAAGTGCCTAAGTTTTCAAACACCTTTGGTCCTCAGTTTTATAGATTATGAGCAAGCGTTCGATTCTGTTGATAGAGGAGCTTTAGTAAAGGTTTTATCCTTGTATGGTATACCAGACAAATACATTAAAGTGATTAGTGCTATGTACGAGAATAACACTGCTGCGGTTAAGGTAGGAAATGAGGTTAGCAGCTGGTTTTGTATTAAATCAGGAGTTAAGCAGGGTTGTGTTCTATCCCCCTTTATATGGATTATTCTGATGGACTTTGTTTTAAGGAGCACAGGAAAGGTAATGGGAGACCACGGAATAAAATGGGGAGGAAAAAGTCTCCTGGACTTGGATTATGCTGATGATTTAAGCATCCTAGATGAAAGTGTGAGCAAAATGAATGAAGTTTTAGAGGTTTTGCGAGTTCAGGGTGCTAGTATTGGTTTGAAAATTAATGTTAGGAAGACCAAGTCACTAAGGCTAGGAATAAGTGAAGATGAAAAGGTGACGTTGGGTAATGAAAAGATTGATCAGGTGGGCAGTTTCACTTACCTTGGTAGTATTATTAGTAAAGATGGTGGGAGCAGTGAAGATGTTAAAAATAGAATAGCCAAGGCTCAGGGTGTTTTTTCACAGTTAAAAAAAGTCTGGAAGAATAGGAAGATAAGTCTGCAAACCAAGATTAGAATCTTAGAAGCTACAGTGATGACAGTGGTCAAATATGGCTCTGAAGCATGGACGCTCCGAAAAGCGGATGAAGATTTGCTAGATGTTTTCCAGAGAAATTGCTTAAGGATTGTTCTGGGTACCCGGCTGACTGACCGTATTTCAAACAATAGGCTATACGAAAAATGTGGTTCAATACCGCTTTCTAGGTCTATAATGAAAGAAAGGTTGAGGTGGTTAGGGCATGTTGTTCGGATGAAGGATGACAGATTGCCGAAGATTGTTCTTTTCGGCCAACCATCTAGGGCTAAACGGAAAGCAGGTCGTCCCCGTCTGGGTTGGGAGGACGTCATAAAGAAAGATTTAAAGGAAATGGGAACTTCGTGGGCGGGTGTAAAAAGGGAGGCTTTGAATAGATTGGGGTGGAGGAGGAGCGTGCGTAGCTGTGTTGGCCTCAGGCGGCTTGGTGC
>JAQQPU010012868.1:0-24582 GCA_029168905.1 Artemia sp. Kazakhstan ARC1039
TAGCATAAATGAGCGCTATTTCAGGGGGAGGGATGCCCCTCTTTGTTTTAGCCAGTCGGGAAAAAAATTTCAGTCGGTAAAATAGGGGCGCAATGCGCCCCTATTTACTGGTTCAATGTTGTTTTTATTACATAAATACACTTCCCCACAACCCTCAGGGCAAGGATTATAAGTTATATCCTGGGGGCATATAAGGTTTTTATTGAAATCTTTGTCGTAGAAACTTGAAAAAGGGCTCATTCGATTTGAAACTCAAAGGACTAGTACCCTTTTTAATAGTCGAAAGTGATTTGAGGGCAACTAACCCCCCTCTCACGCCCACCTTTTCCCCAAACACATCCAATCAAAATTTTTAGATAGCCATTTTATTCAACATAGTTGAAAGTTTTGGAAATTAGGTCTTTAAGGATGACAACCCCTCCCCCCACAGCCTTCGGGGCAAGGGTTGTAAGTTATGCCCTGGGGGCATATAAAGTTTTTATTAAGCCCGAAAGGGCTCATTCAATTGGAAATTGAAAGGGCTAGTGCCTTTTTAATAGTTGAAAGTGATTGGATAGCGACTAACTCTTACGCTCACCATTTTCCCAAATACATCGAATTAAAATTTTGAGATATCCATTTTGTTCAACGTAATTGAAAGTTCTGGAAATTTTGTCTTTTAGGATGATAACCCCCTCAGAGCCCTCAGTGCTCTGTGCTCAGTGCTCAGGGTTGTAAGTTGTGCCCTGGGTGCATATAAAGTTTATATTGAAAGGGTTGTCGTAGAAACTTCAAAAGGGCTCATTCAATTGGAAATTAAAAGGGCTAGTGCCTTTTTAATAGTTGAAAATGATTAGATAGCGACTGACGCCCCTCCCACGCCCACCATTTTCCCAAATACATCCAATCAAAATTTTGAGATATCTATTTTGTTCAACGTAGTTGAAAGTTCTGGAAATTAGGTCTTTTAGGATGATAACTCCCTCAGAGCCCTCAGTGCAAGGGTTGTAAGTTATGCCCTGGGGGCATATAAGGTTTATATAGAAAGTTGTTGTACATGATTTATAGAATAGATTTTAGTCTTCCTCAAATCCGATTTCTATTTACAAGATATTCTACCTATTCATGAGGTAGAAATTTTGCGAGTCGCTGGCTGGGCGCTGGTTAAAAATTGCGGAAAATTTTTTTCCAGCGTACAAATAGCAGGCCAAACTATAAAGTCTTAAAAACATAAGATTTAAAGTATTATTTTCTTTTTCCCTGAAAAGACTATGTCAATATAAAACGAACAGAAATTAATTAAAAAAAAATTTCTACAAAATAAGTTTTTCAAAGAAAATTAAAGAACTCCATTAAACAAAAAAAGAGCAAAAATTAAATCAAATAATCTACCAAGCGTGAAACTACCACAAATCAGCATCGATAAATAAATGAAACCCAAAACGAACAGAAATTACAATAAATAATCGAGTCAAACTCAAAACGAGCAGAAATAAACATAAGTTGAGCGCAAAACCCCTATGCCTTCCCAAGGCCAGAACAAAATTTACACTTTACTGAAAAAATATAAATGTTTTTACTTTTATAACTATAATAAATCAAATAATATTAACATTTTGATTACTAAATATCAGTATATGTATATTAAACTGACAATGCACATTCATTTGTATTTTTTCAGTAAAGTGCAAATTTTGTTCTGGCCTTGGGAAGGCCTATGGGTTTTACACCCAACTTATGTTTATTTGTGCTCGTTTTGAGTTTGACTCGGTTATTTATTGTATGTTCGTTTTGGGTTTCATTTATTTATCAATGCTGCTTTGTGGTAGTTCCACGCTTGGTAGATTATTCGATTTTATTTTTGCTCATTTTTTGTTTAATGGAGTTCTTTACTTTTCTTTGAAAAGCTTATTTTGTGGAAAGTTTTTTCAATTAATATTAGATAAATGGGTTGATGGAAATATATGATGTAAAATGGCGTGATCGCCCAGAAGATCAGCCTCAGTTGATATTAAATAAAGATTAAATAAAAAAAAACAAGTTTTTTAAATAGAAAGTAAGGAACGACATTAAAACTTAAAACGAACAGAAATTATTCCGTATATGAAAGGGGCTGTCCCCTCCTCAACGCCTCGCTCTTTACGCTAAAGTTTATTATTGTTTTAAAAAATAAGGTTGTGAGACAGAGTCAAACTTTAGCGTAAAAAGCGAGGCGTTGAGGAGGGGACAGGCCCTTTCATATACGGAATAATTTCTGTTCGTTTTAAGTTTTAATGTCGTTCCTTACTTTCAGTTTAAAAAACTTGTTTTTTTTATTTAATTTCTGATCGTTTTTTAGTTAATGCAGCTTTTATTTTGGCTCGCCGTCATTGAATAGTAAACAAAATTTGCATAAAAATTTTACTTTTCTTTTGCTAAATGGCTGTCTCTAAATTTGGTTCTGACGTAATTTACAAATTAACTTACGTAACGAACTTCTATATTCGTATATTTTTCTTCTGGCAAAAAATACAAAGTTGCAGATTTTTGCAGACATGAGCTTAAAACCCATGTTATAGGGTTTTCTGATACGCTGAATCTGTCGGTGTGATTTTCATTAAAAATTTTTCACTTTTAGGGGATGTTTCCCCCCTCTTTAAAAAATCAGGTAAGTTTTCTGAGGCTCTTAGCCTTTGATGAGTAATACTAAACTTAATAAAATTCATATATTTAGAATCAGCATTATAAGCCCATTCTTTTGATACATTTATTGACATCAAAGTTCCGTTTTTAAAAGTTTCGCTTACTATTGAGCCGTATCGCTTGTTTTTTTTTTATTGTTTTTTTTTTTATTACGTATATTTTATTGCGTATATGATGGGGTTCTCCCCTTAGTCAATACCACGCTCTTTACGTTAAAAGTTAAAAAAAATTTAATTCACAAACCCCTGAATCACAAAGGCCGTTTAATTGGAATAGATAGCTCTTTTGAAAGCACTAAAAAAAACTGTAGCGTAAAGAGCGAAGTATTGACTTGGGGGAGAACCCCCTCATATACGTAATAATTTCTTTTCATTTTATTTTCTAATGTAGCTTCTTACTTTCAGTTGAAAGTACTTGTTTTTTTTTATTTAATTTCTGATCGTTTTTTAAATAATGCTTGGAAATCCGGCGCCCCCTTCACAGAAATGTCCCTTACCCAAAAGAAACATCCTCCACGGAAAGATTCTCCCGAGTAACCCCTCCTCCAGCTCCCCCCACCAGAAAAAAATTCTTCCTGAAAATGTCTGTATACTTCCCAATAACCAATACAATATGTAAGCAATGGGCAAAGTTCATAACTTTCAGCCCTTCCCCTGGGAACTGTGGGGGATTAAGTCATCGTAAAAGACATATTTATTAGATTTTCGAGTATGCTAAACACAATGGCTATCTCAAAATTTTAATTGGGTGACTTTGAGAAAAAAATGAGCGTGGGAGGGGGCCTAGTTGCCCTCCATTTTTTTTGTCACTTAAAAAGGGCACTAGAAATTTTAATTTCCGTTCCAATGAGCCCTCTTACGATATTCTAGGACGACTGGGTCAATACGATTACCCCTGGGGAAAAGAAAAAAAAATAATAAATAAACACGCACCCGTGATCTTTCTTCTGGCAAAAAATGCAAAATTCCACATTTTTGTAGATAGGAGCTTGAAACATCTGCAGTAGGGTTATCTGATACGCTGAATATGATGGTGTGAATTTCATTAAGGTTCTATAACTTTTAGGGGGTCTTTCCCCCTTTTTTCGAAAATCAGCCAAATTTTCTCAGGCGCGTAACTTTTGATGGGTAAGATTAAACTTGATGAAACTTATATTTTTGAAATCAGAATTAAAATCTGATTCTTTTGATGTATCTATTGGTACCAAGATGTATCTATTTTTTAGAGTTTCGGTTACCATTGAGCCGGGTCGCTCCTTACTTACAGTTCGTTACCACGAACTGTTTGACAAGTTTTTTCAACTGAAAGTGAGGAGCAACATTAAAAATTTAAACAAACAGAAACTATTGGGTATATGAGGGGGAATACGCCCTCCTATTTTGGGTGGGTCACAAAAGTGGGCTTCAAATCCCTTGGAAGCCTCCTTGGAAAGGATTGTGGCATTGATTAAATATAGAAAACATCTTATTTTTCATATATATTTTGGTACTTGTTAAATATCCCGACCCCACTCAAGTTCTTGATCTGAGGAAAACCAGTTTGTCTGTCTGCAGTAGGTTAAAATTAGCTTAATCTCATTGAGGAAAACCTCCGATGCAAGTATATTTGATTAAATATTAAATGTAAAGAGGTGATTAGGTTACGTTATGTATTTAATATAATGCGTTCTGGAGGGCCTGCTTTCCATGATCTCTGTTGCAGTTTCCATGATTTTGTTAATAAAGTATTATATTTTCATCATAATTTGGTATATTTCATCAGGATTAACCTAACTTCACTTCTTGGGTGGGGTCGGGATAATTAACAAGTGGCCATATTTTTATCATTCAGAACTAATTAAGAGGGGGCCAGAACCCAAGAGGTAGATACATTTCCTTGCTAGTCGTGTAGCGCCGACAGAAAGTATCAATCAAAACGAATTCTAAATATATAGAGGCCTGAAGAAAGATATTGTACTGAAAATTCAACTGTCATTAAATATTTCTTATCCTGATAAAAAAAAATTAGACGTCATGGAAAGTATTTGGCAGGGGAGAAGCTTCAATTAATGAGAACTGATGCAAACATCAAAGACCTATTATTCCTCTTTTGACATTGGACGACATTAAGGTTTCATATTTGAGCCTATTAATCTGAATATATATGACATTCAATGTATGTTCCAAATCATGCATAGCTCCGGAAGCAAAAACAAATTAACAAGGGAAAATAAACAGTAACTTTCCCTTAAATTACTCAGTTCCGGGGAAGCGGAAAAAGAAATATAAACAAAAGAAAACAAAGAAAAATTTGTAGCAATCTTAGGATTTGTTATAAAGCGAAACATTATCGAAGAAACTATGTAGCATCTTCCTAAGTTTAAGGTGTTTAACTTTTTTCTTCGATTCATTTAGTGTTTAATTAAAACGTATGTATCCCCCTCTTTTACAGCCATAGGAACCTTTGGGGGATTAATACAATGTATTCATTGTGTGATTAATTAATTATGAATAAATCTTATCTTAGTTACGTTTCTGTACAGTAACTCTAGAGAAAACTTGTTTAGAGAAAACATATTAGTATATACTGATAAAACAAAGGTGTAAAACCAAATAACAAGCCCGACTAGCTCAGATGTTAAAGCATCAGGGTCTTAATGTCGGGGTTAAGGGTTCGAGCCTGAAGTTAGACTTATTCTCTTATTTTAATTTGCTAAATAGTACAAAAACTTGATTAGAATTTAATTAAAGGGAAGGGGACAAAATCTGTCTTCTTCATAAATGACTCAGAAAAAATCTTTTGAAATCCTCGCAAGAGAGTATACACTTTTTCTTTTTTCTTTTGCGTTTTTCTTTTTTGCGTTTTGCGTTTTTCTTTTTTTGTGTTTTGCGTTTTCCTTTTTTGTGTTTTTCTTTTTTGTTCCTGCCGTCAGAACAAAATTATCAGAAACAAATGTTAATAAATTAAGAGTTTTTAGGAGGTCCAAGTCCCCTCTCCCCTCCCTGAGCACGTGTCTCCAGTGATCTAGCACCGAGTCCCTTATAAGACTTCAGACTTAAAACCGGTACAGAAGTAAGATCGGAGCCACATAGTGGTTCATATTAGCAGACTGGAGTAAAAAATCTAGGGCCAGATTCAGTCTCTGGGTCATCGGTTGGAAACATCTGACAGAAAAAACAGAACTTATCTATTTCTTCTAATGCCTCTTCTTAGGTATCAGAATACTTATCACTAATTCAGAAGAAAGACTTTATGAGCTGGAATTTTTTAAAGTCTTTCAATAAGATGAACATGCATTTCTAAACGATTATGGTTTACAAGTCCCAGTCAGGCCACAGCGGTATTTCTACTCCTACGGAATTATCAGTATCTAACAAATTGTGTCGAACTTCCCGAAAAAATAAAAATCCAAAGTACATAATTTCCGGGAAATCTTTGAATTTAAGTTTTGAATGACTTTTTGACTACACATGCCTGCCGAAGTAGAGCTTGCCCTGCACGTTCCTTTATTCAAGGATTCCAGTGGGATTAAGAACAATGACATGGTCATAATGGCAAGACAAGGCACATGGTAAGACATAGCAGAAAAGCTTTATCAGTTCATGTCCTAAAGCCTTTCATTAAAATTAGTATGCCTTTATTTAAGGAACCATGTGACATTAATAAGACATGGCAACGAAGAATTCAACTTAATTACAAAACACAACATGGGAACTCCTTTGACGCAAAACCAAGCGGTTGGAATTGAAACCAATAGAAAAAAATTCCCGCAATTTTCACTGATTTGGTTTCCGCTAGTTTTGAGACAGAAAATATTATCGGCATGCAATCTATCGTGCTACGGATAAGTTAATAATAGAAAAAGGGCCCCATCTAACTTTACAGGAAATTTGTCTTCCTTCGTGTTTGGTTACAGTATTTTGAAAACAAAGACAATTTCTGTAAGAGGATTTCCGTCTATTCTGCACTGGATGATTGAAGTATTTGAGCAGAATAAATATTCTTACTTTGCAGTTTTTATGAAGACAAAAAATATAGTGTATCAAATGCTTTTCTACAAAATTTCACATTCATGAGAAATTGAGGATACACCACAAAGATAAAGGGAAAAAAGGGCAATTAGCCATTCAGTATCACTTTAAATTATTAGTGAATAATTGAACTGTAAATTGAAAGAGTGGAAAAGCTCAACTATGTGATTTAATCAACAAAAATCATTAACACCCAATAGAGAGCAGAGCGCGTGAAATAAAAGCATACTGACAAAAACTCACAATAACTTCGTTGAATAAATGACATTGTTTGAGGAATTTCAACCATTTTTGCAACAATTAGATTTTCTTTTAAGCAGCATTCATTTAAGGGTCATCTAATTGGCTCTGGAATTTCTGCGAAGTTCCAGAAAATTCACTTCAAATAATTTTGAAGAGCGTCCCAAAATTGTCGCCAAAGCAAACAACATCGTTCGGTCACATAAACTACTTAGCTAAATTTTGACCGATTTCCCACCATCGATATTAAAGAAGAAGCAGATGATTCTACAGTTTGTTATTTTCTTTCACTTAATGCATAGCATCTATAAAATTTACGTACTATAATTAAATAGAAAAAGACAATATTTTCAACTGAAAGTAAGGAGCGACATTAAAACTTAAAACGAACATAAATTATTCCGTAAATGAGGAGGTTACCCCCCTCTCCCTCCTCAATATCTCGCTCTTCACGCTAAACTTTTTTAGTGGTTTTAAAAAAGCTTCTTATTATAGTTAAACGGGCCTTTTGTTTCACGAGTCGTTCTTAAGAAATTGAGACAATCAGTCAAGCTTGAGCGTAAAGAGCGAGTAATTGAGGAGGGGTGGGGGATAAGCCTCTCATATACAGAATAATTTCTGTTCGTTTTAAGTTTCAATGTTGCTCCTTACTTTCAGCTGAAAAAACTTGTTTTTTTTATTTAATTTCTGATCATTTTCAAATAATTCCGAAAAATGTGGCTCCCTCTCCATTTAAAATTCCTTCCCCTCAAGGGAAACTCCTCCTTAGAAAGCTCTTCCCACGTAAAAAAAAAACGCCCGGAACATTCCTTCTCGACAATTCCATCCTCGCTGTTATTTCCCGCAGTAAAATTCCTTGCGGACGATTACGTCAGAAAAATTCTCCTCCTTATCATACTTTCATTTGGAAAAGACTTTAATTTCTAATCCATTTTTGCCAGAAATACTCCCTTCCGTGGAAACCTTTTTCCGGAAATCCCCCCCCCCTGGCAAGTTGCTCCCGCTGAAAATTGTCCCCTGGAGAATTTGTGCCACGGAAAATCCCCCCATGTAAAAATCTTCCAGGCAATTCCAACTCCACTGAAAACTTCCCCCGGACAATTTCCCTGGAACATCACCACATGTAAAATTGAGCCGGCAAACAGACAGAAAGACAAATACAGAGAAATTCTTACAGTAATGCTGTCAAATCCCCCAGTTTAAAATTTTCCTAGAAATTTCACCCCAAGAAGCTTCCTTTCCCACGAAAAATTGTCCCCGTGGAAAACAACCCCCGGCAGAAAATCCTCCTCCCAAAAAATGTTTGAATACTTCCCAATAACAAATACTATACATAAGCAATGGGCAGATTTCACAACTTTCCCAAAGATCTGTGGGTGGGTGAGGGGTCATGTTATCTCCAAAGGCATTTTTGTTGGACCTTTCAACTAGACTGTACAAAAAGGTTATCCCAAAATTTTGATTAGACAACTTTGGGGAGAAAGAGGCGTGAGAGGGGGGCTAGCTGAGCCCCAATTTTTTTAAGGGCATTGGAAATTTTAATTTAAGCTTGAATGACCCCTCTTTCACTATTCCAGGACCGCTGGTTTGATACAATCACACCCGGGAAAAAAAAAAATTAACAGGCACCCGTGATCTTTCTTCCGGCAAAAAAAAAAAAAAATGCAAAATTCCACATTTTTGCAGACAGAAGCTTGCATCTGATTGTGTGATTTTCATTAAGATTTCTTAACTTTTAGGGTGCGTTCCCGCCCCCTCCCTTCTTTGAAAATCAGGCAAATATTCGTAGGCTCGCAGCTTTTGAGGGGTAACACGAGACTTAATGCATCTTATATATTTGGAATCAGCATAATAAGTCGATACTTTTGATATATCTATTGATATCAAATGAACTGTCTGATTGATTACAGCTCACCAATAACACGGATAATTATCTGCCACAGACCTGTGATCCCGCAAGAGCGATCAATCTTTTCCAAAAGATAATCCATAGGTATAATCTTCTAACTTTTGCTGAATTTTGTTGATAAAAACGCTGATTTCAATTCCGACATTATTTGTCTTCTTCTATGAAAAAGTAGCCAAATAGAAAATGCGTACGAGTATATACTTCTAAATCCCTTTTTATTCCGATAAAGCGTTATATTGATTTTTTAATTTGTTTTTATTTCGTTGCTAAACAGAGAAACAGAAAGTATAGAGAATCCTATACTTCTGTGTTGAAAAGTGGGCTTTGATTCCATTGGTTTACTTTTGTGACGCAATTTGGCAAGCCAATCCCACTAGTTCTTAAAAGCATGTCTGAAATGGAAGACTTGAATGGAATGGAAATAACCTTGCCATTTTAACTGTTGGTGCTATGTCAAATTTTAAACCAGTAAAGAAAACAAAAAATCTGATTTGTTCTTTGGCATAAAATTTTAAGCCAGTTAGGAGAGAGAAAAGTAATTGAGTCATAACACTTTTTCGAGTACATTCTCTGTTTCTTTGTTTAGCAGCAGATTAAAAAAATGATTTAAAAAAAATATAAGACTTTCACAAATGAAAGGAGTCTAGAATAGACGTTTGGGTAGCCTGATGTTTAGGGACAGGTGAAATCTGCCCCTCGAACATCTGTATTTATTATATTTTTTTACTTAAAGTTAATAAAACTGAAATATAAAACAATTGGAATTGGGCTGAAAAATCGGCAAAGTAAATGCGAGGTTAGAACCATGTAACAGATTTGAGAGGTTGACTGGTATTTTTTGAAAATGAAATTACAGGATTTCTTCTCCTGTAGGCTAAAGGCTACAATAAAACTACTTATCAAACAATATTGTAGGAAGATTCACCCCAAATCGACCAGTGCGAAATTGAACTTCTTTTCACAACACTTATTTTAACTTTAGCATTAGAGTGTTTGAAGTTTTTTACTTTACTTTTCAAATTTAGTTGATAAGTAATGAATAGGATTTACAATGAAGGAAGATAGTACTTAAACCAGAATAAAAAAATCAATAAAATACAAAGAGGATAATACATCACACAGAGCAATTTGCGATAATTAAACTGACAGCATCCTCATTCCAGTTATACGACGAGCAAGAAACATTTGCTCAAGAGAAAAACCGAAGAGAGAAAGAGAATAATAAATCCAGAATAAGGCGTGGGATAATGAAGATTCACACTGATGAAAAAGTAATTAAAGATTTAAACATTCAGTGATTAGGTGATATTCTATATCAAACAAAGGGAAACAGTCCAAGGATTACCAGGGGGATTATAAAAATTCAATATTCCCCAAATTCAATATTTCAATATGAAAAAATTCAATATTCCTCAGACATAGAAATATTTCTAGAAATTCGAGTGAAAAAAGGGTGTTCACATGTGATGGCGGCTCAATAAAATATTTTGTTTTCAGGATCTCCATTTAAAAATAAAATAAAAAAAACGCAGCCTCTTAATTTTGTTACTCGTAGTTAGACATACCATCTAATTGTATAATTTAATAAATTGTTTTAGGACTATACCTATTTCGAGTCATCATAAAAGTCAATTGGTCAGCATACTGATACTATGAAATCACATAGCAACAAAGTTTACATCCGGATTCTGGGCTATGGTAGTTGAGTTAACCAGATTCAAGTCAACCGTAGTTCTACCTGTAGTTTTGACAAGGTCAGAAGTCGAAAATTTGTTTCTTGGTCAGTATGGCAAAATATTTGAAAATTGAATTTAATTTCTATACCAGTGGCAAAAATTGTCAAAGGAATTTAAACAGAGTTCTTTTCAAATACTCTAAGACCACCATTCTCAAAAATTCCAAATTCCCTAAGTAAAATTCGTTTAATCCTGAGGTGACCACTCGCTGACCAGGGGCGTAATTTGCTAAGGGTCAGGGGGGAAACTGCCTCTCCCAGATTTCACTTTAACTCCCAGACCCATTTTGCCCCTCGCCCCAAGCTGAAATTTAGTTTCTCCAAAAATCTTGTCAAAACTAAGCATAATTCAAGCATCTACAGAAACGGGGCAGTTTTCTTTAGTATATCTTCCACCTTTTTGCTACTATATGGCTCATTTTTCATTTTTCACTGTAATTTTAACTTGATTTGGGAAAATCGGCTCCAAATTTGCCCCCCCCCCCCCAAGGATTTTGACAAAACTACGCCACTGTTGCTGACTATTCAGCAATAGGAGTTTCGAAAATACAATTGATGTTCAAGAGTAAAACGGTCAGAGTAGTTGAACTGCGGAGGGTAAAAAACTCTAATTTGACTGCAGTTCACTTTACATAAATAATAGATCTATATTATAATATATTATCTATATACAGTGCTGCAGTTCCACTAAAATCAACTACAGTTCAAGGTCAGAATACACTCAAAATGGAAAGAAATTAACAATATAAAAACAAATTCATTTGGACGCCGATAGACTCTAAAGCTAACATATTGGAGTAGTTTTCAGGGCTACAATAATAACAGAGGAGGAGAAAAATTTCTTTAAAGGGTCAAATTTGGCACACTTAAAGCCATCTCGGTACTTGTATGATACACGCTCTACCTTTCAAGTTGTTCATTCATTGACGCATTAGAGATGAGAGATGATTTTTATTTTCAACTAATAATTACATCATACTTAACTGGCACTTACCAAATTTTTAAATAACATTATCAACAAACGTAGAAATGGTAAGAACGTATAACGTTTTATTAAGCCACTATTGTGGCTTGAGCAGCGTCACACAATCTTTCATCATAAACCAAACTCATTCACTCTTCCTACTCTTTTCACACCATTCAATACAATTTAACTCTCCCGAATAAAAAAAAAAAAAAAAATAAAATAACAAACAACAATCAAAAATATTTAATTCCCACCCAACAAAACCTTTTTTAAGATAATTTTAAACTGAAACTGGTTTTCTGACTCCCTAATGCTCCCCGGGAAACCATTCCACAAATGAACTCCATAATTTCTAATTGCAAAACAAGATCGACTCGTACTCCTTACTTCTGAGACTAAGCTTCCACGACCTCTAATCCTATGATGATGATAATCAGAATTAAACTTACAAAAATCTCTAAAATATTCTGGAGATAATCTATTAAGCACTTGGTAAGTAAACACTCCCGCCTGATGGTCCCTGATCTGATGAACATTTAAAATTCTAAAACTGATAAAACATTCACGCGTGTGCTCATACTGAACAAACTCACCCAATACTCGAAGTGCCTTATAAGAATCTGCAGTCTTTTAATATTTGAAGAAAAATTAGATGCATAAATACAGCAACCATAAACAATAAAAGGATGAAAAATAGTATGATATACATTTCTTAAAACAGTTAAAGGTAACACGTGTTTCAAACGCCGCATCACTCCAAGACCTCGTGCAAGTTTAGAAGAAATCATATTTACAATTTTTCCTACCCTACAAACAATCATATAATTTTTCTTAACAGCAAGAAGTATTAACAGCAAGGTAACTCAAGGAGGTAAACACGAAAAGGTTTTCCAGCGTTCGGTTTGCTTTATCCACTAGTTCTTCCAGTGACCTTGCAGAAGTCGTCAAAGCAGTATCATCTGCAAATGCTGTAACAGTTGCTTCAGGAATGTAGAACCTCAGAGTATCGACGTATACGAGAAAGAGTGACGGACCCAGGACTGAGCCCTGTGGAACTCCACATTTTACAGTATAGACTCCACTAACAATGTCACCTAACATTACTTTAGTTGACCTTCCATACAAATATGATTTAAACCAATCCAAGCAAACATCTTTTATCCCCAGACTAGATAGGCGACACAGCAACAACTCAAAATCCACAGTGTCGAAGGCTTTTTTGAAGTCGACAAAGATTGTTAAAGGAATAAAACCTTTTTCTAGAGCTCCATTGACTACATCCAGAAGATGGTGAACAGCATGGCTAGTAGAATGTTTACTGCGGAATCCAAATTGGCTGTCATACAATATTCCTAGTTTATCCAAATATTCATAAAATCTCCTGTGAATTATCTTTTCGTAGATTTTCAAAAAATAGTTAATAACGAAATCGGTCGCCAATTCGATAGTTCTTGTTTGTTGCCTCATTTATACAATGGTATTACCTTTGCCAGTTTAAGACCACTAGGGAATTCACCGGTTGGGAGTGATAGATTTATCAAATCAAGTAGACAAGGTAATATATGAACTAGGATAGCCTTTACAACTCTAAGATTAAGTCCATCTATTCCGGCCGAGTCGGACTTCAGTCCTTTCACTGTGCTCTCGATCTCCTTTGCTGTGCACTTCTCGAACGAAAAAATGCGCCCTTCGCCTCGATTATCAATAAAGGACTTCTCCAGATGTCTTCTAGACTTTTTAGCTACTTCTTCCTTGCGCCTATGTTCGTGAAATATTTTCCGAATTCATCTGCCATTTCCTCTTTATCAGTGATTTCGCTTCCATTCACCAACAGACTCTTTACCCCATCATTATCATTAGTATTCCCTTTTAAAACCTCATTTATTAGTCACCAGGTTTCTTTTGCATCACCACTTTTACCATCAAAAGCAGAAGCATAATATGCTTTTTTCTCACTGCGACGCTTATGGTTAACTTTGTTTCTCACTCGCTTAAATTCTTCAAATAAACTCACATTTTCTGGGCTCTGTAAATGTTTTTCAAAAAGCTGGTTTCGCATTTCCATCATTCCAAGCAATTCTGTGGTCACCCATGGCTTTCTTGGCTCATTTTTCTTTTTTCCTCAAAGGACAAGACACCTCAAATACCGGTAAGAGAATATTCATAAACCTGTCGAACGCTGTAGTTGCATTTTGCTCTTCGCTAACTTCATCCCATGCTATAGTACTAACTTGCTCTTTCAGCTTTCTCAAGTTATTATTTCTCATATCTCTATAAACTCTCTTACTTAGGTTTTTAGCCGAAGTTTTAATACTATTTATCATACAAACAATCGGGAGGTGGTCAGAAGCAGGTTGAAGGAGAACATCACAGAATGCTTGCCTCAATAGATTTGAAGAAACAAATATGTTATCAATTAATGTTGCCGACTGAGCAGTGATACGGGAAGGAATCAGATTCACTGGGTACAAATCATGAGATAATGCAAGATTTAAAAATTCTAAATTAAAACTATTTAAATTCAATAAATCAAAGTTAAAATCGCCCAGAATAACGCACTCTGATCGACTAGACTGGACCCTACTTAAAAACTGATCAAACTCCTGAAAAAATTCCTCCGGATGAGCACCAGGGGGTCTATTAACCAGGCAAACAATTAACTTTTTACAGAACCGTTTTTTATTCCGTTAGTTTCTTTTAGCTTAGCGCGAGACAAGACAAAGAGAAGTTACAGAATAGATGGAAAATATATAATTTGGGCTATATATTTGCACATTAGGGGGGGGGGGATAAAGTATTTGGACAGTGTTTAGTTAGAAAACAATTCATACTACATAATATACAGAATAATTGTACCTAACACATTAGGCATGTAGACCCGCTAGACTTTACCCCCCCCCCCCCCTAATGTGCAAATAGATAGATAGATAGATAGATCGTGTATTTCAAAAGCCCAAGAGCCATATACACACAAAAATTTATGAAAAATAAAGAAATCACAACAGAACAAATTACGAAACACACATTAACATGATACATAGCGGAAAATACCTTATGGTAAATTATCGAGAAAATAAGTTTAATTCCATGAAATTAATAATAATTTATTGTAAAAACTTTTCCTTCTTTCTAATCCCTTCTCTATGCACGCACCAATACGAAATATTGTGGTTGGATTACTACTTTGTAAAATTTTAGGAAGTAGCAAAACAATCCCATGTAAGTAATTTTCCTTTAAATCAGAGAGCACCGGGCACTTTCGGAGAAAATGGTCCAAATCTTCGTCCTCATCCCTACAAAGAGGACACACATACCGACCATCAGGATGTACTATCCCCCTGTCGAACACCATTTGCCTGCTCTGGATTGGAAGGCAATTCGCCCTAAGCTGAATCCATCGACATAAAATCATAGCCGGTAAATTGAATTTAAAATTAATTTCCTCTCCAAAACTAGGTTTAACCTGATTATAATGATTCAATGTAGCAGAATTTAAAAACAACCCTTGCCAATACTGAATTTCTTAACCCTCTAAGATAAATTGTACCTGGCTTACTAAATTTGTTGGTAGATCACGGGAACCAAGACTGTCATTCCATAAGTAAGGCATTCCCACTCTTTCTAGTAATGACCTAATTTGGGATGGCCACAACGTTTTCGAACCATAACTCAACATCTGATAATAAGCAGATCTTACTGGTCTATCTTCATTACACCTAATGAGCTTCAACCAAAATCTAAGCATCAAAATAGACCTACGTAGTTTTAACGAAAACAGGCCCATTTCACCTTTCAAAATCTGTGAATGAGTTGTCTGATGTAATCCAAACAGTCTTTTATAATGCTGGAGCTGGAGGGACTTTAACTTCTGTGCCGCTTCTCCTCCCCAAATCTCTGCTCCATATTCTATTACTGGTAAAAAATTTTGTATTAAATATTCTTTTATGCATTTTTAGGTTTTTAATTCCCATTATCGTCGGATTTCTAAAAATTACAGACATGGCCACTTTACCTCTATTAATTAGTTCATCAACATGACTCTCTAAACTTCCATTTTCCGATAAAACAAATCCTAAATATTTTATTCTTTTACTTACTTTCAGTTCCTTATTATTAAATTTAAATCTATAATTATCTTCGCCACTTGTTTTCCTTTTTTTAAAAATAACAACTTCACTCTTTTCAACATTCAGCCTTAATTTTTTCATCTGAAAATATTCTTCTATAAGACTCAAAAGCGTCTGCAGATCTTGCGGTGTACTAGCCACCAAAGCAATATCGTCTGCAAATAATAGTAGTGATAGTTTATGGGTCCCTAGACTAACTTTCGGAGCCCATCTATTCTCTAGAAAATCAACAACATCATTTATAAAAATATTAAACAATTTAGGAGAAAGAGTGCTGCCTTGTTTTACTCCCAGCTTAATGTTAAAAAGCCTAGAAAAACTGGTGCCAACTAACACGATTCCACTCACACAAATATATATACTCACTATCAACCTCACAAACAAATGAGGGAGGTCAATTCTAAACAGGGCATCCTTCAATAGCTCTCTGTCGACACTGTCGAACGCCTTGTGGAGGTCCAGAAATCCCACATAAAGACAAGTTTTTCCCTTTCAATATTTATCAATTAATGCCTTTAAAATAAATATTGTATCTACCGTCCCGTACCCTGTCCTAAAACCTCCTTGTTCTTCATGTATTATATTAGATTTATTTAACCATTTAGAAAGCCTGGTATCTAGTATTTTCTCCATTACCTTACTTAAAGCAGGGACAAGCGCTATTAAACGATAATTCATGTGCAACTTAGGGTTTCCTCTCTTAAAAAGCGGCATAAGCAATGATCTCTTCCACTCATTTGGCATTGGCCTGAAGTTAACACCTTATTACAAAGAAAACAATTATCGACATAAAAATTGAAAGAAAATTCTTAAATAACGTTATTGGTACACCATCAACACCCGCAGCCGAACCTCCTTTTAAATTCTTGAATACAAACTTAATCTCATCATTACTCACTTCCCCTACTAAATCATAATCATGTTCCTTCATAGGATAAACAATCATCTCTGTGGTATGTGCTATATAGCCCAAATTTGGGCTAATATATAGCCCAAATTTGTTTCTAAACTATTATATTTTTATCTTGCTTTGGTATATTTCATTAGGATTGAGCATAAGAGAAACATTAGAAGGACATTAGGTAGGGCGTATATGATACAAGCACCGCCATTTCTTCTTGAAGTTTCTATTTGGAGGGTAATAATATGGGAGGAGACAGGCCATTAGTAAATCATTTCACACGGAATAGGGGGGATCGGCCTCCCCCTCCCATTTTCAGCAAGTCAGTTCAAAAATCTACATCGTAAGACCAGGGCCGTATCCATGATTTTTATTTTCGGGGGGGGGGGGGCGCGGAACAAAAGGATCCTTTCGGGAAGGGGGGGCCTTTACAAGAAATCTTTAAAAAAACATCAAAAATTTGTTAATATTCATTTTTATACGTTTTTACGGGTCGGACAACCATTTCGAGGGGATCCGACCCCCCCCCCTCCCCATATTTGAGACTGGAGCAGAGATATTAGCCACAGGGCGTGGTCTTACGGCAGACTATGTTCAGTGGAATAATTTTGATCTATATTTCCTTTCTTGATAAGTCAAACAATTTTCTTATGCACGAAATTTCCAATGGCCGTATACAACGGTGTAACCATCAAATTTATAGAAAGGGGCGATGGTCTGTAATGTGCCCAAAAAAATTGTCGCGACTCCACAATGGCGCACCCGCTTTTCTTATCCAGTACTGAATAACAGGCAGGCATACTATATTCTGCTCCAAACCCAAGACAATGTTTGAAATTTATCTCCAAAATCAAGGGCGGATCCAGGATTTTTTTTCGCGGGGTTTTACTAATTTTTGACTCAGTTTCGACTAATTTTACTGATTTTTACCTAGGTTTTACTAATTTTCGACTCGGTCAAAAATTTCGAGGGGGGGGGTTCAAACCGGGTAACTCCCCCCCCCCCTGGATACGGCCTTGCCAAACATTGTATTATTGCTTATGTTCACCTCCTAATACCTGTTTTGGAGAAGCAGACATCCTTACAAATTTGTATTGTGCTGCAAACAATTCAAGTTATTTAAAACTTGGAAAGTTAAGAAAGTTAAGAAATGTCACTTGGTGTTTGGTCACTTGCGGATACAGAAACTAAGCAAATGCTGGAGATAGTACTTTCTGGCACGAAGCACTGGAAAATTACGGGCTCTACCAGTGGAATGCAGTAATAATGTGGTTTTAGTTTTTTTTTTATTATCCCTTCAAACATTCTTACAAGAGAGCAAATTGCCGTAAAAACGATATTAATTGGCTCCTTAATGCCAAATTTCAAAATAGGGACTAAATCATTGCCGCATTCACGACTAAAACCAAATGTGAACATGCCGTGAAGCGGCTAACATATTTGAATCTAGAACTAAGAAATTTCTTACTTTGGCGCTCCCATAATATTCTGACGACAGCTGGATTGCTGTCGTCAAAATTTTCTAAAAATCTAAACGTGGTGCGCATTTACTTAAGTACGGAATTGTGAATTCGTCATCATCAGCATTCATAAAATTATGCTTGTATGATAAATAGTTAGATATCAATAGGTAGTTGACTGAAAATGCGCACCACGTTTACATTTTTAGAAATGATTTACAAGTTTGAGTAAGAGTTAACAACATTCAAAATATTCGGAAAATGTTGAAATATGTACATCAAAAGTATTCTTTAGAACCAAAAATTTTATTTTCTCCTTTTTAGTCCATTCGTAAAACGTGGTTTTTAATAATTTTCTTTTATACAATATTCATTTCTTTAAGAACACAGCTTTCTCTATTTACACTTTCCTACTATATAGTATATAGATAATTAAAATGTCTTTAACTGATTGAGATATGTGGAATACACGAACCCTAGCTTTATAAAAAGCTTAATAGACATAGAAAGGTGGCCAATAAATAGAATATATAGATAAATATAAAAAAACTAACTGTGGCTTATATGATAACCCAAGGCGAAACTATGGTGCTCAAATAAGATGTATTCCGTGTGTTGCACATAACCAATAATTAAAAATAGCCTTTTAGTGTGATTTCAACAGAAAAAGCGTAGATTTTCTATATGATACATGCTTAAAATTTGTTATTTTGCAGGTTTCGGTTCAGGAAAAAAAAATTATTTAGATAACCGATAATTCGAAAAAAAAAACTGCACAGCTCGACTGCTTTTGTTGCTTCCAGTTTTCCGTCCCATTTTTCTAGAAAACGGATAGTCTGAAAGCGGTATTACATCACTAGGCAATCGTGGGCCGTTGAAAGTGAATATCCAGAGATATGACGTTTTGCATGTAGTATCATCCCATATAAGTTGCCCTTTTCTGCCATATCAGAAGTCAGTTGAGGAGAACTAGCCATAGAGAAATAAAAATTAACCATGGCCTGGGGTCTTAAATTGCCTTCAAATGCCCCATACAACTGATAGGCTATTTGAATTACCCTTATTTCATGCCCATCCACCTTCATTCTGTCCTCAGATGTGTGATAGACTATCTATCAACAAGTGAAATGACATCACTTTTATACAATTCTGAAAGAGGGCTATGACAGATTTGCCTCTCACTCGGACCATTTCTCTTGGTTTTACTCCAATTATTCATGGCTCTCAAATTTGTCATCACTTTTTTCAGCCAAGTTGATTTAATTCAACATCCTTTTTGCACAATTCTGAAAAAAGGGTTATGATAAGCCAGAGAGGAATTTTATATACTAAACCTCAATTTCACTTCATATTTAACTATTTAAAGGCTTACAATCACTTTGTTGAAAACAAAATATACCATAATATATATAGAAAATATAATATAACAAAATATACAAAATATATATAGTCTACCGTACGGTAGACTCCATTGTCTACTGTCCTTGAGAAAGGAAGTGAGCAGAAAACCTTCATTCTTCTTACACCATCATATGATTTACTAAGTGAGAGAATACTATAGAAAGTGATATTCATACACAAAATTCAGCCGATAAAAGAAGCAAAGAATGGACTCGAGACAGGAAATAAAGGAATTCACCTTCCTCCAGTCAGTGCATTTTCTCCATCTGAGGATGGAAAAAAATTCTTTTGATTTTAATCATTATCTTGTTTTTCCTATAACGAGCCCGTTTAGACGAGTTCATCCTCTCGTCTCCATAAACGGGGTCTTCCATACATGTCTGAGCGTCAGGTAGGCTTAAAATAATTAATGATTATTGCACACAACCAACTTATCTAAAATATTGTCGCCGAAACAATATTAATTATTTATTAATAAAAGGTACAAAAACCCTATTTTACAAATGTTGATCTTCCGGAAGCAATTTTTTTCTGCATAGCTAAATTTCGGCTCGCAACTAAAAAAGAACAGAATATAAGTATCAGAACCAGGCACTAGAGAATGACTCCTATTGCCCGGCAATATTGCCGTGCAAGGGATTTCGGGTGGCGATGGGGCAGGAGCGTAGCTCCAGCATTTTGTCGGGGGGGGGGGGGCAGAGAGGGGGTTCACATCCAGGAAATCAAGGGGCACGGGATGTCCTTTGGTAGAAGTTACAGCTGAAGGCTCGTGACAAAATCGCTTGTTTCAGAGGGAACATGTACCTTAAGACTAAGGAATTTTCTAAGCTATTAGTTATACAGACAAGTTAACACATTAACTCACTAAATTTGCACAGGGAGACAACATTCATGTTTTTTTTCCATTAATAAGCATTAAGACTGAATTGTGTCTTTCTGACACCAGCCGAGTCGGAAAATCTACAAAACTATAAACTTGATTATTATCAATTGTCAAAAGACTTTGTCATCAGAAAAGGGGAAAACAAGTCCGAAAAAACAGTATCCAATCAGTCTTCTGCTTTAAGGGATTTTCTAATCATCTCCAGTTGCTGGAAAACGAGTAACATCATCTACGTCCTTGAAGTATTTATTATAAGATAAAAATAAGGTACCAGGGGTCCAGGGGGCTTAGGTCGGTGGATAAAAAGACAGTTTTTTATTTTTTACGCAAAACAGCTCCAATTTCATTTATTTTATTCGCTTTAGAAAGTAAAGCCGTTAGGATATCGGACGTCTTGGTATTTGTGATGTCATTCATATGAAAAAGGTTTTCCTAAAATTAATTTAGGCTCTAAACGAATTTTCCCAAAACCATGAAATTTTCGAAAGAATTTTTCCCTATCTAAATCACTTTTCCACACCGAAAAACGACAATTATCTCATTACGAAAATTATTATTGAATGAAAAATAATCACCGATCGAAGCCCAGTCCCCTGGTATTTTGTAATTTTCTGCCGCCATGCGTAGCATTTAATGCGGAGCAATTAAGAATCCAAGATTCACTTCTCAGCTACTAAGCGGGAATGACTTTCTCTGAAAGCTTGGAATCAACTAATTTGTCAAGGGGGCTGGGAGGGGGTCGATAGTCTGCCGATTTCAGGAAAAACTATAGTGCCATGTTCGAAAAAAAACTTATAGATAAATATACAATTATTGCTCGTTGAATAAGATAGATAAATACGGACCATTAGATTTATATGGAGGAACCCGACTTTTGAGTAGTTAGCACTTAAATGTAGTTGTCAGCGACACCTCGGCTGCACTAATTAAAAACTTAATGTTACATAATGTAGTAATTATTGTAACAGCAATCTTAATCTGCTAACTATGTTATTGGGGAAGTGTTGTCCTCAAGCGGCTTGGTGCTGCAATGAGGTGTTTGTAGTAGTAGAAGTGGTAAGTAATGTTAAGTAACATGAATTTTTTAGGAGGGTAGAAAAACTATAAAATGCATTTCAGGTTCTTGATCAAACAGTTCGTTGTAACAAACTGGAAGTAAGGAGTGACTCGGCCCAATAGTAACCGAAACTCTAAAAACAGAATCTTGATAACAATAAATACATAAAAAAATTGGCTTTTTTATGCTGATTCCAAATATATAAGAGTCATTACGTTTTATGTTACCCATCAAAAGCTAATAGTTTTAAAAAAATTGCCCCTCTTTTCAGAAAAGAGGGGAAACATTCCCCAAAAGTCAAGGAATTGCACCATCACATTGCATGAAAATTGCACCATTGGAGTCAGCGTATCAGACAAACATGGAATTTTTATTTTTTACCAGGAAAAAGATCACAGATGCGCGTTTATTTGTTTTTTTGTTTTTTTTTTGTTCTTCCCATGGGTGATCGTATCGAACCAATGGTTATACAAGTTTGGGAGACGACTCATTTGAACGGAAATTAAAAGTTTTAGTGCCCTTTTTAAGTGATGAAACAGATTGGAGGGCAACTATCCACCCTCCTACGCCCTTTTTTCTCCAAAGTCGTCCGATAGAAATTTTGAGAAACCTATTTTGTTCAGTATAGTTGAAAGGTCCAATAACTATGTCTTTGGAGATGACATAACCCCCCAAAGCCCCCGAAGGAAGGGCCAAAACCTATGCAATTTGCCCATTGTTTACAAATATTATTTATTTGGTTTTCCCGGAAAAATTTTACATACAGGGGAGATTCCGCCATGACCTAAAAACGATAAGAAGTTAAACAATAAACAAGTCTTTTTTTCAAATGAAAGTATTCTAAGGAGCGTTTTTAGACGAAATCGTCCACAAGAAATTTTCTAGAGGGTTCGCAGTGAGGATGGAATTATCGTGGGGTAATTTCCTGGGGGAAGGATTATACGTGGGAGAAACTTTCTATGGAGGAATTTTTCGTGGGTGGGGGGGGGGATTTTTGGAAGAAGGGGGGGGGGGTGGATTTCCTGGAATTATTTGAAAAACAATCAGAAATTAAATAGAAAAAAATTACTGCTGAAAGTAACAAGCAACATTAAAACTTAAAAAGAACAGAAATTATTCCATATATGAGGAGGGCTTCCCCCTCCTCTATACCGCACTCTTTACGCTAAAGTTCTACAATTTGTCCCAAATCTTTAAGAACAATTCCTGGAACACAAGAACAGTTTAATTAGAATCAGAACCTTTTTTAAAAGTACTAAAGAACTTTAGCGTAAAGAGAGGGATATAGTGGAAGGGGCAGCCCTCATTTACGAAATAATTTTTGTTCCTTTTAAGTTTCAATGTTGCTTCGTGGTTTTAGAAGAAATTACTTGTTTTTTTTTATAATAATTAAGAACGATTAGTCGATACAAGGAATGATTTTTTTTTAAGTGTTTAAGATACAGAAAAAACAATTTGGATATCATGTTCCACTCCTTTTTACATGCATTCTATTCACAGTGTGTTTCACACCTACTTTTGTAAGTGTGAAAAAAATGTAATAAATATTAGAAAACGGAAACTTGTAGCTACCTCGGGAACCAAATAGAATAGGAAACTATAAAAGTCAAAACTAGCACTAGTGTCGAAAAGAAAACCACCAGTGCCATATAAATATTTTCTTAGACCACAGACCTACTAGTGCCAGGAACTACTAACCTACTGTCAGTGGCATTGGTAGTCTCTAATGTCTACCTTCTAGTGTTAACTCACCAAAGATTCACCACTCTTAAAATTTTCCATTCTCTTTTCTCCTGTCTTATACTCATTCTTATTTGAAAGTTTACTTGGATTAACAACTAAGCTGACTTCAGAATTTTCTAATTTCGGTTCAGAAAAGCGTGATAAAGATCACACGTTTGCATCTTTGCATCACGACGTTTGCATTTAAGCTATTCTATATGCTATTTCCCCAAGAACTTCCAACTTTCAAATTCTTTTCTCCTTTTTGAGAGGATATAAGTTATATGTCGAACAAAACATTTTTTACATTATTTCGTTTTTTTTCGTTCGTACAACAAAATTTCAGAGTCTTTAGTCAGTCTCAGAGGCCACTTGCGCAACGCTTTTTTTAGGTAGCGTTAAATAATGCCCAAATTATTAATGCAGCACTTAAACTTAAGGTAATTACACAGTGCAATTTTACACAACATTCATTTATACAAAGAGATTTAAAGGTGGCTTTAGCAATTTCTTCGTTACTAATGCAATGCTATTTTGTAAACACTGCCTAAGTTATATTTATACAACGCTATTTCGAAGCAACCTTAATAAAGTCAAAGTTATTTTAATACGAACAAATAAACTTTGAAATGGGGATGTGGTTTGAGAAAACAACACCTAATTTAAAAGTGTTATGTCAAAAAAAAAGAAAGTTATTTTATACAGCGCAATTTTATGCAGTGATCAATTACAAAACACTATTTTAAGCTAACATTAATGAAAGAATCACTTATGCAACGCTGTTTTAAGGTAACATTAATAACATCTATGTTATTCATAAAATGTTATTCTAACAGCGCGGTGAAATACAGCGCTCATTGATGCAAAGCTAATTTAGGGTACCGTTAATGACTGTTGCGGTATTTATATAACGCTATTTTAAGGTAGCGTTAATAATATCCAAAATTATTAATATATCGCTATTTTAAACGGCACTTTAAAATATAAATTACATCGCTTTTTCCAGGTAGCATTAATAGCGTCTAAGTGACTTAAGAAATATTGTTCAGTATTTTATGTGCTATGCTGAGAGAAAAAGCATTTCTGACAAAAGACAAACCGTTTTCTCTTCTGATATTTTTCCTGTTCAGAACAGAGTTTCTGAAAGAAGCTAAGGTTTCATTCGGTTTGATCCCTGGCTTTTGTACTTTCCAAGGTCGGGCTTCTAAAACAGCAATCTTAAAATCGGTTGCTTCTGCATCGACTTCTAACGGGATGAAATCTTCTGTAGCTGTAAGAAAATATACGATTTTCATAATCAACAATTAGCAATAGACAGCTTTTAACGAGTCAACAGCCTTGATTTTCATGAACAGCATACGATTAAGTGACGCCTATGGACTAATATGGTAAGTAGCGCCTATGGACTAACATGGAAAGTAACACCTATGGACTAACATGGTAAGTAACGCCTATGGACCAACATGGTAAGTAACGCGTATGGACTAACATGGTAAGTAACGCCTATGG
>JAQQPU010012869.1:0-12202 GCA_029168905.1 Artemia sp. Kazakhstan ARC1039
AAGTCTTAGTTTACCGAAAGTTTTCTTCTTGTTATGGCAAATTTTAACCTACTGTTCAGGCGGTACAGATCAATCTATCGCGGTGCAATTTTAGTCGGAAAACTGGGACAGTTTCAAAGCGTTGGCAAAGCAGTACAATAGCCCTCTCATTGATTATTATAAAATTTTTACTAAAATAGTATGACTATAAAATAAAAAAATTATATATTATAGTAATCATAATTTGATAATAATCAAACGAATTTACTCTCTTACCTTTTGGGGCGAAAATAATAACAAATAGTCCATTACCATTGATGATAATTGGCTTCTGAAATGCATCCAAGTTGTGATTTATTTACTATCCGTACTTCCGCTGATATGAAACCTCTTTCCCTTTAACCCCGAATTCCATAAATAATATAATTCTGCCATGTTCCCTTACTCTTCTCCGCATTGTATTTTTTATCTTTTACTTAGCGTTCTCTCTTTTCTCTGTTGTGTTTCTTATATTCTTTTGAACCGTACATGTTCAGGTTTGCTTTGGTGGCCATTTTTTTTCTTTTTTTTTTTTATAAAAGGCAGAATCAGCTCGCTATAGCTCGTACCGGCCAAAATCAAATAACACGAGCTCAAGTTTTTCCTGATCTGATCATCGAAGTTTTCCTGATGATTTTAATGAAGAAAGTTATTTATTAAAAAACACTCACATGATAAAGCATCGTATATAAAAAAGAATACCTTTATGTCTGCCCCCGAAAGATCATCCTTAGACGTAATGAGTTCATCCAAATTAACATCTTCAGCTAATGTCATTCGCGAAGTGTGGATGTTGAAAATTCGTTTTTTAGTTTTTTCATCAGGCAAAGGAAATTCAATCTTTCTATCAATTCGTCCAGGACGAATCAAAGCCGGATCTAAAGTTTCAATCCTATTTGTAGCCATGATAACCTGAAAGATATAGACATCTTTTAAAACTAAAGCAAGCTTTTTTCCTATGTCTTTGGGAAAAGAAGGGGTTCCTTTAGAACCACCCCCTCCCCAAGGAGCACCAATTTAGGAATAGGAGCAGGGATTCTTCTTAGAATCTCCTTTCTCCGGCTTTTGAAAATTATCTATTAATAGGTAATTAATTGAAAAAAGACGAATATACAAAAAAATCCCTACATTTCCAGGAATTAACGTTTCTGCCCCCCCCCCCTTTTCGCCTCTAAACAAGAATGATTAAATACAAAATATTTAAGTTAACATCAAATCCAGTCTTATCCTTGCTCTTGTGATCCATACACAAAACAAGAAAACAAATGGTACTTATTTTGCCATTTCCAACATTCGGTTTGAAATAAGCATCGGCATTGTTTCTGTTTTTTTCTAACCTGTTTCTGTTTTTCAAAAAAAAAAAACTGTTTCTGTTCTGTTTTTTGTTAACATGTTTTTTTCTGTTTCTGTTCTTTTTTTTCGTTTAACCAAGATGATGGACTGGAAGAAGGTTCAAGTAGAAAGCAAGACAATGACGAAGACGAAGGTGATCTACCCAACAAACTCCAAGGTGATAAACTCCAAAAACATTTCCTCTCCAGGTTCGGTTCTTTGTACAAAAAAAGTCGCCATTGATGAACTGATGAATTACAAACAAAAAGCATATTTTAATGCTCTGTTACCAGGATGTAAGTCCTTAACAAATGAATTTGCTCTTCAATTCAAGTTTTTGTAGTTAAAACCAACTGCAGTTAAACTAAATCAAATTTTTGTTGTGTATATTCGTAGCCGCGAGAAAAAAATCTTCAAAACTAGGGACCAGTTTCCTCTAGCATAAATACTTCATTACTATTTTACTATTACAATTCAATCTTACAGTTGCAATATTTTCTCAGAAAGAAAACAATTCTTGTCAAATACTACTTACCCCAAAAACACTTGACTGCTTTGGACAAGCTGCGAGACGAGAAGTACCGAAAAATGAATAGAAATAAACGAACAAGCACCCTCAGTCTAGGACAGTAGGGTTAAAGTCTGTATTTTATAAATAAAATGTGACAAAATGCCTTTTGAAATTAACATAACTGCTTTAAAGAATCACTGCTGGCTTGAGAGTTGAACCCAAGATTTCCCGGTGACAAGCCGAAGTTACCAATGCTGAACCAACTGGCAAACCAAGCGATCTTTCCATACCTTTCTAAGACTTTACCGTTTCATACAAACCGAACAACTTATTTATTTTCCTCATAAAACATATCCTGTGTTTAATTATTATCCCCGTTATTTACTTTAATGCGTTTTGAATTACCCCACCCAAATTATACAGACATCTTAAAAAAACCTTCTCAGTTTAGTTTACAGTTTATGGAATGTACTCATTTTTCAACTGTCAATTCAAGCCATTCTGAGCTCAGTTATCTCACAGACAGAACAGTTGATTGTCAATACGTCCAACGCTATTATAATGACAGTAAGCACAGCTCCTGGCTAGAATTGCAACTATCACAGAGTCTGACGAGAAAAAAAAAAAAAATATAGACGTCTAGGATAGAGATAGATAGAAAAGATTTTTTCTAATTTAGATTTAGAAAAACCTCTGGAAACCACGTTGACAAGTCAATTGGGCGGTCATAAACATACGATTATAGATTGTTCGAATATCCAATGCCCTTAATTACAAAACGAGTCTAAGAAAAATAGTAAAGAACATCAGCACAAACTCAAATGTTAGTTATAGTCAAGCTAAATTAAAATTTGTCAAATCTAAGCCTTTTTTTTAAAGGTTACAATGATAAATAGCAAATGTACTTACTAAGGAAAGAAAGGCAAGACTATTTTAGTCTACTTTCAAATTCTTATTTTCTTTTTACAGCATATTTGACGAATCATTGAGCTTTACATGGAAACACCCCACCCTCGGTTTTCTCCTGTTGGGTTTTCCTTTCGAATATTATTAATTTGGAGTTAATTTTAAGCTTCTTTTATTTCACTGAACATTTGTTTCAGGAGTTTATGAGTCTCGCCTGATACCTATTAATTTTACGGATTTTTTGTGTGAATTCTTTTAGGTGATAGCATTTCATGAATTTAAAGCTTAATTTAAGCAAATAGAAAAAAGCTTTGAAAACAAGCGACCCGTCAATAGTCCATCGCTGATGACAGAATAACCAGGTGGGTCTATATGAGGGCAATATCCATACTTTGGAGGAAAGCTTGAAAAAAAAAAAAAAAATCGTCATACAATTTTCAAACCAGTTTTTCAGGGTAGAATTTCTAAACAATATTTATACAAAATAAAAAAAAAATTGTGAAAAAGTTATAAAGGTTAATCCCAGCCTGATATTGCACTTCATTGACATATTCCCAATTGTTACATAGACATTGATATATTTCATTGATTATACTTCTTCATTGTGTTATAATGCATTGACATCAAAACCAAGCCAAGTTTAGTAATATATATTGTTTTATTTTCAAATCTACTTTTATTTAATAGCCTCCTTAAAAACTAAAATAACTAATTGTGCTTTTCATGTTTCAAAATTATCCTTCTAAAAATACATAAACAGAAAGAGCTTCATAACAAACTAGCCATCAAAACATTGCATGAAATTAGAGCAAGGCCGTATTCAGGGGAGGGGTTAGGGGGTTTTCCCCCAACCCCAAAAAATGTCTGTCCGACTCACTTAAAATTCCTAAGAAAATATAAAAACACATTTTTGATGCGTTTTTTAATATTTTTTGTAGAACGGGGGGGCCCCACCCACACCAAACCAAAAACCTGGATACGACCATACATTAAGAGCAAAAGGACACACTACAGAGCAATATGCACTTTACCAAATGGCTAAGGATTTCAGGTTTACATCATCTGCGCAGCCTTTTGGCAATTTTTTTTTGCAGTCATACATAATTAATTTTTTTATGTAATTGAGGATTTTTCTACCATCCAATAGCTGAGATTCAGCTTTATCCATTCACCGGATTATATTTTTAAATCTGCTTTGCATATTAATTAAAAAATATGCCTGGAACATTCGAAAACACGGGAAAAAATTTAAAACCAAGTTTAGACAATTATCTAAGAAAAGCCTAATAATATCATAATTTTCGCTCGGTGAATAGGATCTGAAACTAATAAATCCAATTACATAGATATCTAGTCTTTTCGGTGCAAGTATGCTTGTCTCAAAATCCAGAGACTATAAACCTAGTAGGAGACCATAAACCAATGAGAGATGACAAGGATAAATAATTTTTGCTCCATAGAAATTATCAACCAAATATTTTTTTTTTACAAAAATGACTAAGGATTTGGGTCTAGGGAGATTTATTTGACTTAAGATATGACAATTGACAAGAAAAAAACGTAGTAGTAACTTTTTGTTCTATATCATTTTTTTGAGAAAAGTTTTTGACGAGTGGCTGATGATTACCATATGACATCTGGTAAAGCGTAGCAGTTTGGTTGGGACTTGTTACCACATCCACCATAGTCATGATAAAGTACCGTTAAATCTTTACTTTTTCCTATCTCTTTCAACTGTCTAAAATTGTATAAAACTTCAATGACGATTATGAAACAGAAATTGAACTTGACCTTTTTCTTCTTTTTGCTGATAAAAAAAAGTATTTTACCGAAAATGATACAATAAAATAGGAAAAAGCTTAACATGTTGTTTTTTCCTTTTTTTTGCTTTTTTGCACTGATAAAAATAAGCATGCTTATAAAAAAAAACAAAAAAAAAACAAATAAACTTGGGAAAATCTGAAAAATGGCAGACGATCATAAGTAACGAACGGACAATATACAAGGAATTCAAGTTACTTTATAAATGTAAATTCGAATATTTTATTTTCTTTGACAAATCCGCTATGACTTAGTCACCAACCCATATTGAACCTGTTTTGAAAGGTCCCAAACATTGAATGTAACATTCTCTACTCAACATATGCTTGTCTTCCAGTTCATTTTCCTCTCTTGTCTCAGTTATTAATCAGAGCTCAGCCCTTCTATCTCATAATTTATTCCCTTACTTGTTTTCTTATTTTGAGCTAAACATACTATCTATGGGCCTTGCCCCAGCTAAATTGATTTGTGAAGCCTACGAATCGACTAGACGCCTCTTTTTTCATTTAACATAATCTCGACGACTTTATGTTAATCAATTCTAACCCACAAATCTAGTGTACCTCTAAAACTAATACAATTAACTTGGATTAATCATATCAATGAATTCACCGCTAGATCTTGTACCCCTAGAACAAACCTCTCAGATGAAAAAGTTCAAACAGAACTTCATTAAGAAAAAGCTGAAAATATTAAAATAGCTATTTGACACTGCTCTATTGCAGGAAATGCCCTATACAAAGGGAGGGCTGAGTTCTACCACAGTTTTAGGGGGGGCCAATCCAGCCCCCCTCTGCATAAATGCCTTCTCGGAAACACAAGGATGTGTACATCGGGGATGATAACTTCGATATTAAAACAAAACTCAGTAAAAAAGCTGGCACCAATCAGGCACATTTTCACGGTGACCAGGGGCACCCATTAAAATGTAAGTCGTTTGCTATTTTTTAAATCTCTTGTATTTTCCCTACAATTCCCCTGTATTTTTCTAATAGGTTATATTTTTATTTCCAATTAGATTAATTGGAAATTAATCTAATTTCTAATCATTTATTTAAATGATAATCCAGCCCCCTAGATATTTTATATATGAACAGATATTTTAACCTGACAAATGAAACTCAGAGAGGAAAGAAAATAACAAAATGAAAAATAAAATAAAAAAAGGTGAAAAAACGAGGATTTTGTCAGCCAGTGGCGAACCATGAAGAAGAAGAAATAAGCAAATATTTCGACAAGGACCTCAGCCGAGTCGTCCCCAGTGCTAAACAAAAAAGAAAGAAAAGAAAAAGAAACCAACGAAAATCAAACCTTTCGGAGTTTACTTGTCAACGACAGAACAGAACGGATATTTCAGTTAACCTGAACAGATATTTCAGTGAATTCGCCGTTTTATTTTGTAGCCCTTGAAATGAATTCCACGACTTCAAACATTCAAACAAAAATTTATTAGGAGAGAACTCCTTAAACATCGATTATCTCGAGAGGAGAGAACCCCTTAAACATCGATATTTTGCACAGAATGTCTCATGAAATAAATGGACTGAGCTTTAGTGAAACTAGTTATCATCACAACGTGCACGAAGCTTGGTACTATAAACTATTCCCTTGTTTAGAATTCCCTCGTTTTCGAACCAAACATAACGGAAATTACTAACAATCGTAGTGCGTGTTTATTATATCCATTCTGTCAAACCTGGGAAAATACAGTTTACGTATTAGGTCTGGAATCATTATTTACATTTCATGGAAAAGAAAGACATGAGGTTTTGATAGCAATACATCTTGCTTTCATATTTCCATATTTATCAAAATTAAACAAAAAAAAGTACTGAAAACAAGATACCACGCCCTTATTCACGAATCAGTTTTGAGAAAGGAGGGCATACTTCTCAGAATCTACAAATGCACGACGGTTTGCTTAGAACATGCAAAAATGTTTTGGCAGACACATTGCTTTTCCACTTTTTGCACAAACAAAAGCATTGGAGTCTTTTTTTGCGCTAGTCTCTTTTTCCTAATGGTCTTATTTCCTAAAGCCTCCTTTTCCTTTTTTTATTTAAGTTTTTTGTTACTACTACTTGAACTGAACTCAAAAAGTCAAAAAAATATTTTGGTAACAATTAAACATTGCTTTAAATTTCCGTTTGAAATCCATTTACTGTTAAGAAAATATTTCGATATTTGTTCGTTGAGAATGCTCTTAATTATGATGTGTCATATCTTCCAGTTTTTTTTACAAACAAGACGTGTAAAACATGCTAAAGTTCATTCTCAAAAATAAAAGCTTAATAATTTCGTTGGTAATAACAACTTTGTCAAAAATATTAGAAGAAGCTAAGCCTAACAAAAGCTACATGAAACCTGCTTTCGGACACACTGTCATCTTTAGTGCAAGCAAAAGCATTAGGGCCTCTTTTTGCAATTTTTTTTTCTGGGGGGGGGGGGCTCTTTAGTGAAGCTAGTTGTCATAAAACATGATCCTCAAGTGCCCAAAGCTTGGCAATTTCCGAAACATTCCCTCTGTTTTGAGAAACATAAGCGAATAAAGCAAATTTATGACAATCACAGTGCGCGTTTATTACATCTGTTTGGTCAACACTGGGAAGATATAATTTACGAATGCATTGTCGACATCATTTACATTTCATGGCTGAAAGAGACTGACTAAGGTCTTCATCTGGGACGTGCACAGGGGAGGGACCTCAGGGCCCGCCCCCCCCCAAATCTCACGATTTTTTTATTTTCCCATAATTTTCTGATACTTTTCACAGAAAAAGGGATTTGATAGATTTGTCCCCCCCCCCCCGAAACAACTTCCTGCGTACGTGCCTGGTCTTCATAGTAATATATTGTTTTCGTATCTTTCTTTTGTACTTCCCTCTTTACCTTATTTATTAAAGCTCTACAACAGAAATATTGGCAACAATATACCAGACTCTTACTCTTAAACAAAAACTTAATACGGAGGAAGATATCAAATATGAGTCACCAATTAGCCAAATTTACTTTTTCTGATTTTCCTTAAATCGATAGAATATTAATTCTCGAGATGGAAGAGGATAATTTCACCTAGTGTTTTCGGTAATATTTGGTAATTTTTATAAATTCATTTTTGAAGGAATAGAAATTTTTCTTTCCTTCCTTTCTTCTCACTTTTCTCTTTTTTCCTATTTTCTTTCCTTTTTAAATCCATAAATTGTACTATGCGTTTTATCACTAACTCGTAATGTTTTGCTCTCAGAGGGTAATACACGGGCTAATAACTACCTTCTATCTCGAGGATTAATATTATGATTTCAATTAACATTATATCAATTAAAATATTGTAAAAAGCAAAATCCCCAAAATCAAAGAATTAGTGATGCATTTTGTAAAAAAAAGCCTCATTTCGAAATTCTTTAACTGTGACATGTTTTACTGTCACTTTGCTTTGTGACTTATTTCTGTGCATGCTTTAATTGTGAGTGGCGAGCGATACAGATCACTACGAAACGATTTTTCAAGGCCAGAACTGAACAATTGTATCATTTCTTATATTTATGTACATTTAGGATTTTTCTTTTCATTTCAATAATACTTATTTTTGTCTTTATGGATGTTATAAGGATTAGTTCTTCCAGTTATAGCATAATTATGAATTATTTTAATCATTTATATACACATAAATTTTGTTAGAAATATTGATTTCTACAAAAATCTTAGTACATGTCCCATAACCCGAGAGAACTTTATGGTTTAATGATAGAAAAAAAAATACTCACTACGAGATTACAAATGAGACTTAGAATTTGCCCCCAAAACCTAGAGACTGTTATTTTTTTATTTTTTTTATTGATTACCTACTAAAAAGACAAAAATAATAATTGAAAGGCAATAAAAAGGCAAAAAATAATTAATCACTTACAGAGAAAATTAACTTAAGAAGAGAGTAGTTTTTATTTTAAACAAAAATATGAGTTATCAGAATAAAATTCTTATAATAGCTGAAATATCTCCCTCCCCTCTCTCTCACACTCTTCTTTATTTTTGTTTGAGTCAGTTTTTAAATAGTTCGAACATACTAAAAAAGGAATTCAGAATATTTAAGTTGTTGTGGATTTAGAGCAACTTCCAAAATTAATTTAAGGGTGGAAATTAGGGGGTTAGACCCCATATGCAAGCATACATGTGTAGTTTAAGTCAGGGTTTTTACTCAAGCACTACTACTGACCTTGACATCACCACGAGAATCAAATCCATCAAGTTGATTTAGCAGTTCCAACATAGTTCTTTGAATTTCACGTTCACCACCCGAGTTGGATTCGTACCTCTTTGTTCCAACGGCATCAATCTCGTCAATGAAAACAATGGACGGAGAATTTTCCTCAGCGACGCGAAACAACTCACGAACGAGTTTGGGTCCATCCCCCTAAAAAATATGAACGTAATAGAAATCTGAAATTTTACCACCTGTTTGCCTGCTTGACAATAAAATTTTATTGAAAAATATAAAAAAATGACAAAAACTTTGATCTTTCACAGGAAAACAGTGAGGTAAATTGGTAAGGGAAAATTCAACTTTTTATTCCCTAACTTTTTTATTTTCTCTTTTTTTTATTTATTTATTTTTAATTGACTTTTTTTTATTTATTTGTTTTCTCTTTTGTTTTATTTTCTCTCTTTTTTTTATTTTCTTTTTCTATTCTCTTTTTTATTCAACTTTTTTATTCTCTAAGAAATTAAAATCACCATTTCACTTTAACAAGTGAAACCTTAAATCAAGTGAAACCTGAGACAGCAGTCTGATGTAATCGACCATGCTGAATACGAAAATCGACGTTATATAGTCGACAAGTGGGTCCAACATCCCCATTTCTTCAAATTCCCTAAAAATCGATCTCCACCGACAAAAATTCCCTTAAAATGAATAAAAAATTCAAAACCGCTCCAAAATTGTTTAGCTATAGCTCAAATCAAAGGAAATCGAATAAGGCTCAATATTATTTTTTCAAAATTGTTTTATCTTTTGCCGTTCAGTTTTAATCCCTAAAAATCGACGAAAAAGATAACATGATTTATAGCGTTTTTGGAATAATCTTGATCCATCTAGGAAATTTGCCAACATAATGTACATTTTTTATTAATGGATTCTTTAGGAAATTTATTTTTCTACAAAATGAGTGATCTGGAAATTCTCTAACCATTTTTGTCTTTGAACTATTAGCGAAGAAGAGAAGTGACCCAATTTTTAGCTCAGATAAGCATAGACATCTATCCAACACGAATGCGCCTCTCCCGGCGGTAGATCTCCGTGACTTAGCTCAATAGAAAAACTCCATCGAAGTGATAGAATCTGGCTAGAATGTGAAGAGGTGAAATGTCAAATTCAATTGCATATCCCCTGATCATGCGATAGAATCCCCTATTAATTTGGATTCAAAAACGGAGGGTGGAGTGACAGGGATTACCATGCATGAGTTAGCACTTGTGAAGTGGACTTAACTCTTCCTTTTTGTGCCTCAGTCTCAGCTACATTCAGTGAGATGCTACATATTGCACCTCAAAGTGAGTTTGACACCGCTCACCACGAAGACAACCCTTCCTTCATCTTGCGGCAGCAAATAGCTGTTGATAAAGTGAAGTCTGTTCTGGAGTCCAGGCTTAATCCTTTTCGATGCAGTCATAACGATTTGCTCAATATTCATACTCTTGAGACAGTCGATAGTGAGATTGCTGACAGTCTTCTCGATGTGCGAGCTATTGGAAGAAGAGCGCTTGAGCGCTACTTGGATGGGGATAAAGCTGCTTTTAGCAAAGTGAAGGTCGTGAATAATGAGCAGGCGAACCAGAAAAAAAATCCGGACTTTGAGTGCCGTAAATAGTCTCATAACCTTCTATATTTGAGAGAAGTGCAATTTCTGGGAAGGTTGTACTTCGGTCAGGAACCAAGTCGGCTCTTCTAGAGTATTTGAAAGCAAAAAGTAGTTTGAATGAGTGGCCCGTTAACGTCGAGATTAGCAGTGAGTCGACTCAATCAAGGGTGGTAGACTTGATGCCGTACCTGAGAAGCCACCCGCCAACTGAATCGGAAACCATTGAGAGCTACGGAAAACGAACATTTTCTACTCTTGTGTCTTTTAACGGTGACATTAAACAACTCCATGTCCTTGCAGATAGATATGATGGAATATTTTGATATTGTGACAAAGAAGGCAATATGATCTGCTTGAAGGACTGTGGTGGTTGCCACGAGCAGCGAGGATCTCCATACAAATTTGCAGTATCTCTAGGTAAACACTCAAAGCTAGATGATTGGAACTCGATACTATCAAACTAAGGCAAAGGCAAAACTGATTGAACTTTTATTTGACGAATTCGAAAACTTAGTCCATGTGCTTCAAGCAGGTTTAGCTGTTTACCTCTCTGGAGGTTTTCAAGACCGGATGAGAGCAGTGATGCTCAGCAGAAGTGGAAGTATTGATACAGACTTTGAACAGCGTTTGAGTTGTACCCATGAAGAGGCGGATACTAGAGTTGTGTTGCACACGTTGGACTGTTTGAACAGGGGTATCGATATTGTGTATGTCGATGCGAACGACACAGATATTGTTGTCCTTTTGCTGTATCATTATAAGCTATTCCTTGGATACCACTCAAATTGTGAAAAGCGGAAAGTTTTTGTGCGATTCCGTGAATATTCAGTGCCTATACACCAACTTTGCAAGAATTTGCAAAACCATCTAGTTTTATCAATCTGCCTTCTTCATACGCTTTCGGGCTGTGATACAGTTGGTCTTATGTTCTCTAAAGGAAAAAGAGTGGTGGCTAAGGCTGTCGAGAAATGGGGACTGCAGGAACAGATTCCTTTGCTTGTGAAAGAGATAGAGGTCAAAGATCGATCCTTCTGTGCAAGACAGTTTTCTTTGTATTTGCAAAAAAAGTCATCGTCGCCGCATACGGTAAAGATCCACACCTCTTTGCGGGAGTTTAAATTTTTGCCACCATCTGACGCTCCTTTGAGCGCCATGCTCAGCGCGTTTACCTCCAGTTGGACATTTTTTTACAAACGAACCGACCAAAGTCGCAGTTTCTAGATACCCTACAGTTTGGCTGAACATTTCAGGATGGTGAGGTTAGGCCAGTTGTGTCCACCCTTAAGGCATTCCCAGATGGTGTAGCCCCTGAGTACTGCTCGTGCAAGGGCTGTACAAAAAATTGTCCATGTGCGGGGAATAGACCTTGTGATTTACTTTGTGGCTGTGGTGAGAAATATTTGAATGCTTCTTCTGTGCTCTATAATTAATTCTTCTAGTTCTATAATTCTTAAAGTTTCTTCTATCTATAATTCAGAGTCAGATGGAAAAAATTGATATGCTGAGCTAGTATCTTTTAAAATTCTCTTGTTAATAAGTACATTACACGAAATAGTTAGCTGTTGCTATTAGAAGAGCATTCGAGTCTTTTTTGTTCATATTATTAGTAATTTCACTTAAATACGTAAATAATTCATTTGCGGGAAATAGACCATGCGACTTACTTTTTGGGTGTGTGGGGGGGGGGGGGGGTGGGTAATTTTTATTTTAATTATATTTAAAACTACTAGGGATAATTTTCATACACGGAGCTATTGAC
>JAQQPU010012871.1:0-17119 GCA_029168905.1 Artemia sp. Kazakhstan ARC1039
ATATATATATATATTGAGCACTTTCGTTTATTCAAATATAATTTCTTAATACTCAACTGAAAATTCATCAGCTTTTAATCGGTTAACTGT
Organism: Artemia sp. Kazakhstan ARC1039; assembly: GCA_029168905.1. Lineage (NCBI taxonomy): Eukaryota > Metazoa > Arthropoda > Branchiopoda > Anostraca > Artemiidae > Artemia > Artemia sp. Kazakhstan ARC1039. The sequence goes on from JAQQPU010012871.1 coordinate 91, forward strand.
TGATTTCCATGCTCATCACCATTCTTGAAAACAAACAAATCATCACTTTTATTATCACTGAACCTTCTATTTTGAATAGCCCACTCCCTCTCTTAGATATTCCTTGGTCGTGTAGTTCATGATACTTTATTTATTGTCACTAGATTTTAGCAAGTTTTGTCTCATTTTGTTCGGACTTAAATCATATTTACGTGACTTTGTTACATCATTTAACTTTATTTTTTATTGACTAAATTTGTTTTGCTTTGTTTTTACTAAATTTTTAATTTTTTTATGTTTTTTAATTATTTTTATATTTTTTAGTGTTTATTTTATCTTTTAATGGCAAAAAGCAGGTATTAAGTATTTTTGCTTCTAATATACTCTGAAAGCCGTTTGACTACCGAAAGCAATTCAATACATAAATACATACGACAATAAAGTAAAAATTGTTTTTCGTACTTAATACGTTTTTATTTTTTACGTCTGGTTGCAATTAATCAATCAATCAACTGTAGACCGCTGAGGCGTGCGCCCTAAAAAAAATTATTGGAACGTAAATTATGTTGGTTATTTTCTTGCGAGGAACGGGTATGAACCGGCGACCTTTCAATCAGAAAGCGCACCTTTAACCCTTGCGCTGCCACAAGGTGCACATTGTATTATTTTAACCATAATATCCTGCTTGTTCCTTTTTTAGCTCAATGGGTTTATCGACGTCTGGTGGATTGTCCATGATGGTGGTCTTTTAATGCTTATACCATTTCTGTTGAAGAAGCATCGATGCTGGAGTAAGTGTAAACTACGGTTCTTCACCGTTGCTCAACTAGAAGACAATTCTATTCAAATGAAGAAGGAATTGAAGGATTTACTTTATAAGCTTCGTATTGACGGTGAACTCGAAGTTATTGAAATGGTAAGTAAATACAAAGAACTTCATGTAAGAAGTTGATACATACATCTAAGTGAATGGCACCATGTACATAACAATACACCTTTTCACTTGAAAACTTCTTTGATGCAATTCTTCATATAAACTTCATGAAATCTAAAAATATAATAAACATTTGGATTGACCTCTGTATCATTTCTATAATTGGTGTTTGAAAAAGACAAAATTAAAATTTATATTATAAATTTAGCATCTACTAAATAGGTATCAGCACAAATACACCAATAATTATGGCTGTATATTACAAGCAGGGTAGGATATTCAAAGGAGACATTTTCAAGCATATTCCACATACATGTTGTGTACGTTATATTCGTGTATTCATTCAGCTCTCATGCAGTGGGCATTAATAGAAGAATATGTGTTGGATTATTTCACGACTGCATTGCGTGGGCTTGGTATGGAAATTATGGCTTCCGATCAATTTGTGCATTGTCCTATATTGAACTTTATTAGCCGACGCATGCATGCTGGCGTGAAAACTGATAAATTTTTCAAGAGTAGTGTGGAGTTTTTCAAAAAGAAACTATTCTTGAGGGGGAAAGGCTATTATATGAATTAAGCGGCTGTAATGATAGATGCGTAAAGTTCCTTAATGATGAGAATAACATCATGGATATTGCAAAAATATTTCATAAATGCTCAAAAGAGAAAAAAACACTTTCCAGGTTAATGATTTGGGGCTTCAGAATTCCCGGCGGGTACTGAACTAGTTTCGGCGTGCATCACCTCTACGGCGAATCAAATGTGTAGAAAGATGGAAGAAATTCTAACCGAATTCAGACAAGGGTCATTGCGTAAGGCTATCTCTGATTTGGATAGAAATACTGATGTAACCCCTTTACTATATTTTGTAGTGGTGAAAAATCCCACTAAATCTTTGTTGACTCCTGAAGCTTGTAAATTAGCTAATGCTTCAGTGTGTAATACGGATCCATCATGCAATACGATTGAAGTTTGTCGTCCAAATTAGAGTTTAAAGTTCTTGTACGCAATGCTAGAACGGCTGAGAGAATTGCAGATTCGTTTAGAACTTTGGACGATAGTGTAGCTGCAAAAATCAAAGTTAAAAAATCTATGGGGATCTTAAAGGGGGTACCATTCGAGTTTCATGATGGATTACAAGCCTTGATTCCTAACTGCATTAATGCCAAGTGTTGTGGGCTTTCATTAACTTTTAAAAAATCATTCGCTGCTCAGAATGATCTAGAGGATTTTTTGAAAAATCCCCCTAACCTTGTATACGAGATTCTTCACGTTGAAAAATATCCGTATCTACCCCGCAGATGCTATAATTGCCACAAAAAACGATGATCACGTGGCAAAAGATTGCAAAGTTCCCCTGACATTTGGGCACTGAGCGCAAACTGGACACGGACATATTATAGAATCCCCTTGCACTAATAGTCTATATTGTGTATCTTGCCAATCTAGAAAAAAAAAGCTGTTAATCTTTCAGCTGTCCTAAGAACTAAAAGCTAATAGAATTCCGGCAAATTCAAAGAAATGGCAACTAACCACAGTTCTTTATCGGTGTCATCTTAGAACATAAATGGTGGCGTCCTGAATAAGCTTGCCTTGCTTGAAAAAATGGTTGAAAAATATGTTAAGTGTGCATTCAGGATCACCGTTTACAACCTGCTCGCAAAAACATACTACAAATATCTCGTGCTAATTCTACTTTGATATACCCTGCTTCTCTTCAAAAACCAAAAGGCTGACCTAGCGAACGGCTGGCAATCTTTTTTTTTTTTAATCCCACCTCCTCTCCTCCCGGTGACATAATAATCTTTTTCACATAATTTCAAAACTTTAATGTCACCTACACTAATTAAAATACGATATGTATTTTTAAATTTTTTATCCAAACAATATTGATGAAAACACACTCTCCTACTATAAATATTTAACGTGATCGAAGTTTTTAAAAAGGATTATTAGCCTTCATTATCCTTTTCTGTATTTTTATCCTATATTTTCTTTTTTTTACCTTCCTTTTTTCCAATTTTTCCCCTTTTTCTCTTTTACCCCTCAACTTCATTTTGCACCTATTAAAAAATAAATTCAACAAAATTGTAAACTTCAACCAAATTACAACCACCAAAAAACTTCTCTTCCTCTATTTTCTCCTCCATTATATCTCTGATATTAAAAAAAAAACTAAATTAACACAATATAACATTTTCATCATCCGAACTATAGACTCCCTTTTTTTCAAAACAGAAAAAAAATAATAATAATAATTTCCCATTTATACCAACTAAAAATGAATTAAGGCAATCAAATACAACAGGTTACTCTCCGGGGCATACTACACCACAAATAAAAACAAAACAAAATACAACGCACGTCCCGCTTGTCGGATGCTCCCCCTCCTTAGGAGAATCATTTGGCGGTGGCTTCAACTACATTCCAAATTTTACATTACCCCTTCAAGCTTCCATAAAAAAAAAAATGAAAATAAAATAAAACAGTTTGAACCATTCTTCCCTTACAAAAACCTCAACAAACAATAAAACATACTTAAACACCACAATACCTATTTAGAAAGAAGGGTTCAAAAATTCTAACAAATTATCCATAAACTTTAAATTTCCAAATAAAATTTATACTTTACTTGATTGCCTTAAAAAAAAAAAAAAATCAACTATTTACCCAACTCTCTATCCACTCCTCATCAATTCTTTCATTCCATTTTCTATTCTTTCTCAAAAGCTCTACTTTCCCCCTAACTACTCCTTTAAATCTTTCTAACTCAACTCTCTTTTTCTTTTTCCTCATCTTCCAAATATGGATACATGCCCATATCACAATTAATAACATTCCTTTCTGCCTCTTTTCATCACCTTTTCTTTCAAAATATAACTTCAAATTTTGTTTTACTATTTAAACTCACCACCTCTAAATTCTCACCCTAAAAACATCAAAAATAAAACTAACAACTTCTTTATTAAAAATACATTCTATAAATTCATGCTGTAAACCATCAACCATCATTTCATGGCACAGGTTGCACTCCTTTATTTCGCCCTTCTTGAAACGGCTTATTCTATCCCGGTAAGGTAATATGGTGTGTATCAGCATAAACATCACCTCTCTTTCTCTAGTGTCACACGGTACTTCATTTAGATTTTTGAAAGCCGCATCAAAATTCATGAAAGGTTCTTTTTCTTTAACATTGTATGAAAAATTGTCCTCTCGGGTCCATATGTAATCATCTATGACCCTTTTTCTTTCTATCTGACCTGAAACAATCCGTCCTGAAACACTCCTTTTGATCTCAATTCTCTTAAAGTTTCCGCTGTTTCCTTTAACTAATTTGGGACCTCTTCCACTAGCGTCACAACTTGTTCCTCAACTACTTAGTTCAAGACCGGTAGTAGCCAGTCTCTTTCCAAACATCCAATTTCATCGTCCCTTTGGAGCATCTCAATAGTATTTCTCCAAAAAAGTGATTGGCATACATTCCTATAATTTACTGCTCCTATTCCTCCTTTTACTCTGGGTACAAAGAGCATTTTCATGCTCAACGTATCAATTTTTCCTCTCCACACAAAGCTCCAAATAATTTTTTCTCTTCTCTTAGCACTCCCTTCATTTAGCTCGAAAGCTGGCGCGAAATAGAACAGTAGTGGTAGACAATATGTGTTTACATATGTCGCTCTGAAAAACAAAGAACACTCTTCAATATCATTTGCCGTCACCAGCATCCCTTCAATTTTCTGTATTTTTTCTCCCCATAATTTACCCAACTTCATCTCGCAGGTCCATGTCACTCCAAGTATATTCGCCTTTTCTAGTTTCGCTATCCAAAGTTCCTGCATAATTTCTTCCGTATTTTCTGATTCCACTATTGGTAAAAGATTGCTTTTTCCCTTTTGTATTTTTACCCTACAATTCCTCTCATACCAATCAAGTCCTTGTAGAACTGCCTTTACATCTTTGACACTTGATTAATTAAAAGTTGCGTCATCTATAAACCCCAGGGCCTTTAAGCATATCTCCTTACGGAGATGTAGACCGATTATACGGTCTTCTACGTACTTGAACAAGGTACCATTGTACATTTCAAAGAGTTATGGCGAAGCCGGGTCACCCTGTCTCAACGATATCTCCAAATCAATCCTCCTTGTAATCAAGCCATTTACATTTATGACAGCTACTGGTTTTTGATAAAGACTTTTAAACATGCGAACAAAATCCTCATGAAAACCATACTTTAAAATCATCAAAGACCATAAAATTTCCCTATCAACCGAATCATATGCTTTCTCAACATCCACACTTAAGAAATAAGCAAATTTCCACACTTCATTTTTCTTTCGGGTCATCTCATCTCTTCTATATAATACATCTCTTAGAACGCTCAAAATATGCTGTGCTTTTCTTGCTTTTATCCCCCCAATTGGTAGCTTCCTAGTATATGTGGCATTATGTTTCCTAGTCTTTTTGTTAGCACTAGGGATGCAATCTTGCAGTCGCAGCAAAGCAAGGAGATGGGTCTCCAATTGCGTAGATCAGATCGTTCCCCCTTTTTGTGTACAAGGGATATTACTGCCTCCTCTTCCGGGTACCTCTCAGTGATAAAAGCGTTAACAACTTTTTCGTAAAAATCCCCCATTTCTTCCCATAGTTCTAAATAAAACTCGTAGCTCGGCCCGTCTATACAGGAGGACTTTTTCTTTTTAGCTTTCCTTAAAACTAGTTCAATTTTTTCTTTCGAGACAGGGCTCCTTAAATTTTCGTTTTCCTCCTCGCTTACCATGCGGCTCGTTTGGCTGGCTGTCTTGAGCAAGTATAAAATTGAATGTTTACGTTCAGAAGATCGCTTTCTTGCCGTAACTTGCAATGGATTTACTATTGTGCAAGTTTATTTACCCACTAATTATGACGATCAGGCCTCAGAAATGAGGTTCAGTAACGCATGTTGTAAGTTGGCTAAATATGTAAAACAACTGCTCCATTCATTCCCACGTTGTCTCATCATTGGCGATTTCAACTGTGAATTATCAAGTTATCGTTTGCCCCGAGCTCAAATTGTAAAGAAAATGCTGCCTAATGTGTCCCATGTGCTACGGAAAAATCAAAAGTTTACTTTCATAACCGTAGCTAACACTACTTCAAACTTCGATCATGCTCTGTTCTCTGGCGAGCCTGTGCATTTAGTTTCAGTTTTGAATGCTTTTTTTAGTAGTGATCACGTTCCTATTAATGTGAATATTCCAGTATCTATTTCTACAAGCCCCTCCTCCCCCCCTATGTTCGAAAACGGTCCGTAAAAAAATCTTGGGGACTTGCCGACATAGGACTTTTCTTGAAAGTTTGTGATGATATTTTGACTAAAATAAAAGTTCCTTACCATCTCCTTCAATCTTCTTCTGCAGTTGTGGACGAGCCTGAGCTTCAATTACAGCTTAATCTATATTGCAAACAAATTATTTATGCTATTAGATGTGCTGATCATGCACCTCTCGCAGCTGAACCTCTTCGCAAATCTCGGAAACGGAAAAATATGGTTTGTCTCAAAATTCCCTTTTAGTTAGTGCTTATTCCCAGGCTAAAGTATGGTTTCGTATATGGCAAGAGTGCGATAGGCCTACAGTTGGTGTTGTAAATGCCGTGCGTATTTATGCGAAATTTTTGAAAAGTCGAGCTAGATGCGAGCAGTTAATCGTTGGAGGTAATTTGATTGAAGAAGTTATACTGAAGCTTAAAAAGAAGTTCTCTTTTGGGTTGGATGGGGTTTGTGTTTTCCATTTTGAGTTTGCCAGCGATTATCTTTTTGACCATATGGCTTTACTGTTCCAAATTATTTTTACAGTAGGAGTTGTGCCAGATTGCTTATGTGTTGGTGTAGTAACTCCGGTTTTGAAAAAAGGGAAATCACTTTTTCAGTGTTTGGCTTATAGGCCCATTACAGTTTCTAGTGTATTTTCGAATATTTTTGAGTCATTGATTATTGATAGTATTCGTCAGCAGTGTGTCATGCCTCCTTTTCAGTTTGGGTTTCAAAGAAACCGTATCTCGGTTGCTACCACGCTTTAAGGAGTTTATGTACAATATTAAAGGATGATGAAAGGTAAGGTAGCCCTTGGTCTATTGGCACATATGACATTAGTAGTGCTTTTGGATCTCTAATTCATTCTCAGGCTAAGTTTGATTTATGAAAAGGGGGGTATCTTTTGATGTAGTTCGACCTCTTTATTGTATGTATAGACAGCTTCGAGTATATTTAAATATTGTATCTTCGCTTCTTCCTTCAGAACTCCGTTCGAATCTTGCAATTAAATAAGAGACAATTACCTCTCCTACTATTTATAATAGCACGACCCTAAGAGCCCAAGGGGGTTTATCGCCTTGTTGTATATTGAATGGTGTTAGTGTGTCTGTTTTATGTCATACGGATGACATTCTTAACCTAAGTAGGGCTGTGTTTAATTTGGGAAAAAAGTTTTAGGGAGATTGCTAAGAATTTTATTGAGATCGGTCTTTTTTTTAATGCGGCTATATCTCAAGTGCTATTATTTAATTTTAACCGTTCTGAAACTCCTCATATAGTAAATCCGAGTGATTTTGATGTTGTACCACTTGTGTACCATGGTTTATCTATTGATACATCCCTAATGTCAACTCGGAAATTACTTATTGTCCGAACCCAACGTAAGATCCGTACTGCAGTGCAGTTGGATCACAGCCAATCTGGCTCCTTTCTGGGACATTTTTAACTGATTTCTATTTAATCAGATAAATAGAAATCAGGAGGGCTTATTTCAAATATTTAAAGTTTTTTATTCAGGTTCCTCCTTGGACTAGAAATGGTAGGCTAGAAATGGTAGACTTGGTAGAAATGGTAGAAATGGTAGGCTTGGACTAGGTAGGTAGAATGGTAGAAATGGGGTAGATACAGCTTGCCGGATCCTCTTGATGCTGCAGATAGGCTTTTTTCAAGCTTAAAGATTATTCGAACTACCCTTGGAAGGATTTTTTGTCTTAATACTATAATTTTTTTTTGCTGGGTTATTATCATTTTTATATTGCATTTATTTGTATGTTTCATTAAAGAGGTTTACCACCCTTGAAGTGCCTTACTTTTCCGAATTTTTTGGCTTATTCGAGTTTTAGCTTGTACGTATTTATTCCTGTTTTTAGATGTGCTTTTTTTCTTTTTTTTGTTATACTCCATCGTCATACCTTGTATTTTTGATGGGTTATAAAATAAATTAATTAATTATTAAAATAAATGATGAGGCACTTTTAAGCATAGTCCCTTCTCCACCCCCTCCCCCCCTCCCTGGCTAAATGACGCTGCCTTATATTTTTATATTTTTGCTTTGATATTTCTATTAAACAGCATTGGAAGCATCGATTAGCCCAGGTAAGCCCCCCTTGAAATTCAGCTTATGGGTGCCCATGAGGCAGAAATGGCTAAAACAGCACATTTTCAGGCCCAAAGTGCTTACTCTCCATGAGCCTTCAGGTTTAAGTAGAAAGAGGTAGGAAGGAGGGGGAGTAGGAATTATTTAGAATATTTCTCTATATAGAATACAGTATTATATTCTCATGCCTACCGACAGAGAAATGGAATATGATTATGTAATCATAAGCTCCACCATGAAATATCTTTGTTTGGTGACAAATGCTACTAGAATTTATTTTTTTTTAGCAATTTTGAATGCTAACTTTTATCTTTTTCTACTTATATGAATATGTATTTACGGTATGAATGCATTGAATGTATGTAAACATTTTTCTGAGATGTATTCATATATCGTAGAATCCTATTGTAGCGGCTGTGATGGCTTCAGTCACATAGATGATCAAACCTCCATAGAACTTCCATCCACATGAACAATAATACCCCTCTTTGTCTATTCAAAATTTCTGTATTAAAATATCAATAATACTTCTTGAACAAAATTGTTATTCATCTGATATCTTAAAAGTATATTCAAATTGTGTCCAAAATTTTAAATTGCAGCCCCAAAATTTGAGCACGTTGCTTTCATTTATTTCCAGCACAACTTTGCTTGCTGGAGAAGTAAGTTTTTCAACCCTGATCCAAGATCAATTGTCCAAGATCAATTGATCAGATTGTCCACATACTTGAAGTCATTCTTTGGCCCGGTAATGTCAAATCGGGTAACGTCATCCAAAAGAACTTCACATTAAGTCAGCACTAAATAGTACAGGCAAAATAGCCAAAAATATGGGTCGACCCCCAACAAATTGCAAAAGAAATGATTTTTATGCCATGTTGTAGAGAAAAAAAGTTCAACAACATATCCAAAGTTGCACATTCCAGATTGATGCAAAACTAGTTTTTTTTTGGTTTTCGTGTCAATTTTTTTATTTTTTTCTAAAAAAATAACTGTCGGTAATTGTTTGTTTTTCTGTATATGTAGTACCATCCCGATGTAAAATGAAGAGCTGAGCCCGAAAATGAAAGCAAATTTGATTTAAAATGTTCCAGAAAATTTTTTCATATTCATCAATATGTGATATTACCCTTCTCATCGTTGTGACCTCTTTTCACCATACTATCAGAAGGCAACTTTTCTGACATAAAATGATGAGCTGGACCCAAAAAACAAATTAACCTGATCTAGTGTCTACTAGAAAACCCGTTTCATATTCATCAATATACCTTCGCTGCCACTAGTTGTGGTAAAGTGGTTATTATTTTATTAAGGTGATGTGAGGGTAGATGCCTTTATTCTCCCTTTATAGGGGGGATAAACTATGGCCCTAAGGTATTTAAACTTTGGTAGCGTGCCTTAGGCTATGGCCTGACTAATGAGGCATACCAGCTGGGTATATTCGAGAGACTAAATGTAGATTGTAGAGAGGTTAGCTATAACACAATACTTTTATTCAGTTAACATATATTAATACAAGGTGTGATAATATATATATGTATTCTACTGGGACTGGCTGTCCCAAGTAGACCACACGTCTCAGAAAACTACAATAATATATAATAAGATACTTAGACACTTACAATAACCTGACAATATTCCAAGGTATTTCTAATAAGGTAACAAACGGGCAGAGGTTCGCCCTGCAAGTCAAAGAGTGTGTCTTCAGTCTCAAAAATATGAGTATATATATATGAAAAACCAACCGAATCCATCTGGCTCAGTGACGTACTTAGCCAGGAAATTGGTTATTGAGCAAGTTCCCTCCAAGCTTACACATTCCAGGATGTGTATCTTTATCTTAATAAAAAGGGGTATTTCGAAACTTTTGTATTTGCGACTTAATGTCTTTACTAAATTCCAAATTGACTTAATTAGAAAGCTTCACCACAAATTGTCCAAGACCAATTGATCAGATTGTTCACATACTTGAAGTCATTCTTTTGCCTGGGTAATGTCAAATCGGGTAACATCATCCAAAAGAACTTCACACTTAGTCAGCACTAAATAGTACAGGCAAACTAGCCAAAAATATGGGTCAACCCCCAACAAATTGCAACAGAAATTATTTTTATGCCATATTGTAGAGAAAAAAAAAGATGAACAAGGTATTCAAAGTTGCACATTCCAGGTTGACACAAAACTAGTTTTTTTTTTTGGTTTTCGTGTCAATTTGTTCATGTTTTTCTAGAAAAATTAACTGTCGGTAAATGTTTGTTTTTCTGTATATGAAGTAGCGTCCCGATGTAAAAAGAAGAGCTGAGCCCGAAAATGAAAGCAAATTTGATGTAAAATGTACCAGAAAAAAGTTTCGTATTCATCAATATGTGATATTACCCTTTTCATCGCTGTGACCTCTTTTTCACCATACTATCAGAAGGCAACTATTCTGACATAAAATGATGAGCTGGGCCCAAAAAACAAATTAACCTGATGTAGTGTCTACTAGAAAACCTGTTTCATATTCATCAATATTCACTTTTTATTTTCATTTGACATGTTTCTTTTAGCGCTTATTGTCCACAAATTCGCCGACTGATAGTAAAAAAAAGTGGGTTCATAAATTATAATTGGCTCAATTAGAAGACCATGTAACGCACAAAAGGCAGCTGCACCACTTTCATTACCTTCGTATGCAATAAATTATATCAACGTTTCGTTCCACACTTTGTCCAAGTGATTTCTCGGATAAAGCCGTAAGCTAAAAATATAAATTGAAAATTACCTGGAGTAATCATTTGACCATCATCATAATCATCATAATCGGTTGTAACATTTGCCCAACTGCTGTGGTGGAAAACCACGAAAACTGTCGAAGCTGCTGCTCCAGGGAGTAATCTTTCAAATATTGTTCCAAAACTGAGAGGATTCCACATAATGAGCTTCCTTGGATCAGTTGGCGTTCAGTACTTAGAGAAGCTCTTGAACTTATCTACGTGCCTAACACTTTCCTCCATCTTGTCAGCGGGAAAGTAATCTCCAGGGCAATACGTTGCAATTTTGTGGTTGACGCTGAGCAACATGCTATTCTGCTTTTCGAGGTCTTTCTCCAAGAAAGTTCCATTGTTGCTGAATCAATTCTGCAGCCTGAAGTAATATTGGAACTCAGAAACCTATACACAAAGGTTAAGAACAAAGAAGTGGCCGTTGCGTATATAGAAGGAAACCCTTCTGTGGAAAAAATAGTGGGATTCATTGATAGGAAGAGACTGGAACTGCTCCAGTACAGAACCTCGAAACTGTGGTTCCAATACTCCGATATGGTATACATGCTGCGAAATTTATTAAGAGACGAACGATCTAGGTCATTGGATCTCTACTTAAAATCCACCTCTGACAAGCCACCTTATCTGGTGGCATCTGGGTACAGCAATTACACAAAATCCTTGCAGCTTTAACTCCAGCTAATGGTCAAGCTCCGAGAAACCCGTCCTGCCGTTTATCAAGCCTTCCAGAATGGGATGTATGTAACCAGACGTTCTGATAGATTCTGGGCTGGGCTCTCCAAGGATCTCGTCATTGAGCAGGAGCTTATGCGTTATCTCAAAATGGCTGGTGGCCTTACCGATGGAAGTGGTGGGACAGAGGTTCATAGGTCTTTATGGGTTCTGTCTCGGCCAGTCTGCTCTACACTAAATTTTCTGATGAAGGGTATGTCACAGGTTTTTTATGGACTTAGTGAATAACATAAGGAAACGTCCGAGCCGAGGAAGCTAAGTGACTGTAAAGACACCCAGATCGTTATCGATTTCCTAGAAAAAGGATCACCATTTAATGGGGATCTTCATCTAACAGACATCGGTCTAAAACCTACGGTCTGAAAACCTACGAATCTGCCAAAGCTAATTATGCAAGAGATTTAAGCCTAAAAATCATTGACTCCGTGTCTGGAAAGCTGGTCACTGATTTTGTATTTTGACGAAAACAACAGGTAGTTCAAATTACTACAAAGCAGAATCCAGGTGGAGATTGCAGAAGACTAGACCACACTCTCCTTTTTGAAAGGTTCATCACGCTAGCAAAGAGGATCAATCTCACGGAATCTGAGTACTTTAACAGACTGAGACTAAGAAGTGCGAGTAATTACTTCCTGTGGATTTGATCTGATGCTGACATTTATGGTACATAATACCAGTTCACCTATTGCGGTCGAGAACGCGTCATCTAGACGTTTATCAGAAGTTTTTCCCGTCTAAAGCACCTTGAAGGGGTGCATTTCTTTATTGTTTTTTAATTCAATGCAATTTAAATAACATAGGGTAAGACTCCAACTCAGAATCAAGCAAATTTAAAACGGATAAAACTCCTTATTCCAAATAAGCAGGCTTTCTGTAAAGAAAAATTTAGTAAAGAAAGTTTTCAGAAAGTCGACAAAATCTGTTCACAAAAAGTATTGGGTATCGTCTACTAGGCGTACATAAGAAATATTTCCCTTCTGTAGTACCTTTAAAGGGAATATTTTTGTAGTAAGGGGTATAACTCCAAGTCAGAACCAAAAAAAAAATAAGATGGACGGATCCCTATTTTCACCCTATATTTTGGAATAGAGGTAAAATATTCCAAAATCCATTTTTTTTTCTTCATTCTTTTTATTTGTCTTACTTTTCCTTTGGCGGCTCAATTTTGGATGGGGGAATTTTCCAGGGGATAATTGTCGGCTGGGAGGGGAAGCGGGGGAATTTTCCATGGGAGAATTTCTTATTGAATATTTTTGGGGGAAATTTTGAACGGGGGGATTGTGTGGGGGTATTTTTTGCGGAAGAACTTTCCGGGAGGGAGATTTTCTGCGGGGAGAATTTTCCAGGGGTAATTTGTCGTGGAGGAAAGTTTTCAGGGTAATTTTCCAGGCAAGAATTAGCTGGACGACGGGCACAATAGCAGAGAAATAAAAATATTAATATGTAATGACCTCTTTTCTTCGATAAAAGTGAGGTGCTTAAAATATCTACATTTAAGTTTTTTATCCCAGGAATGTGTTTGCTATTAGCGTTATCAAATATTAGCTGCAAATATAGAACGTTGAGCTTAGGCATGCTTATCACACAGTAAAAACAGTTGGAATTAACTCAGTTTTCGGATTCTATTTTACCAAATAAAGCTGATGTTATATATTTTGACTCTTTCGATTTGCATTTTTTTTTTTTTTTATTGGGTCCAATGGAGTTTGCAGAATATCTTTATGTGAAAACATACTTTTGGAAAACACCGCTGAATCGCTAGTGGTTTTTAAGCATTGAGAGAGTTTTTTTTTCAACAAATTTCTTTCCTGTCTTATTATGAATTATCTTTAAAGATTCTTTGATATTCTTTGGTTGCTCGTATTATTCGGTCCTCTAAGGATAGTTGAATACCTCCAGTTTAAGAACACCGTTGTCCACCCAGAATAGTGAATGTTACGCTGGACTTGCAATCATATGTTTTTCGGTACAAGGGTTCGAGTCTTGATATAGCAAATTCTTTAGCTTATGGTGGGAGCCAGCTATGTGACTCTCAAAGCTCAGCTGCTGTGAGTCTTGGGACTTAAACTTTCGCATGGTGACCGACGGTATGAGCAGTGCCGGTACCGATCACCTGATTCTCTGCCTTCGACTGGGAGTGCAATCCGTGGTTGGGTGCAAATTATCCGACATCTCCCGTGCTTTTTCTCAGATATCTGTAGGTAACCATTTAAAGCTGGGTCGACTCTTGCTGAGATTACACAGTCACATCTCTGACTCCCGTTTAAAATTAAATAACCGGCAATACCAGGACTCAAACCCCCTGAAATCATGGACAAATAATTTCAAATCTTGCGCTCTAACCACTTGAATAGGACGGCTCACAGATCTGAGAGCTTATGATTTAATAAATTCCTGCGAACATCTGAATTCCATATGCCAGGTTAAGTGGGAAATGCCTGTATCTGGTGTAAAATCAAAAATATCAAGAAGATTCCGAGATAAATTGGAAATAATGTCATACTTTTTCAGACGGATTCAGATATTAGTGCATATACCGTTGAGAAAACTCTAAGGATGGAACAAAGACATCAACTACTTCAAGAACTTCATTTATCGAAGAAGGAAAGCATGAATGTGGTAAGTTCGTACTCCATAAGACAATGTCAGGCCGTAGTAGAAAAAGGACAATCGATTCGTTTCTAGTATGAAAATCTCTAAAAAAAAGCCTATTTTTGAAACAACATCAAATAACTAGTTTATTATAAATAAAAACCATATTAAATAACTATATAAAATCTATGTAAAGCGTTATATAATATATTTTAACTAAAACATTAAGCGATACCAGAAATGTAGTAAATGCCCTAAAAAGGGACCTTTATAAAAAAAGGGTGCTATTAAGTTTAATTATATCAACATGATTTCGGTAATATTAGAGGAGGCTGAATATCATATTTTAATCCAGTTGTGTTTTTTCTAAAAGGTGTTATTTCACTTTCTCTCATTCGCAGAAAAAATTATCCTACTTACTTTAAGTTTTCGCATGTGATCAAACTTGAATTTAAAATTTTTTCATGGAGTAATTTATAAGATTTTAAAATTATAGATAGGCTTTTAGAATATATAGAGGAGCTTGTTGTTTGATAGTACATAAACCTGTAGTTTTGTAATGCAAGCTAAAGAGGCATATCAAACTTAATGTAAAAACCGCAAGTACGAAATTTCCACGACTCCTATGCACGTTAGCAATAGATTTGGCAAGAATCTAGAATAATGACCCCTCCTCTCCCTAATCAGGATCCCAGTTTTGGCTCTGCCACTGGAATATACAAGGTTGTCTCAAGTTCAAGCGTAATCATAAAAAAATGACAATTAAGGATATTTAAGGATAATTGTGGACAATTAGGGTAATAGCTTAAGAGTGACCATATCAAAATGACATTTAAGGATAACTTCTAGAATATTGAATTAAGGATATTTCTTAGTTAAGAATACTTAAGGATAACTTTAGGATATTTAAGGATAAAGTTAAGGACAGTTTAGGATAAAAGCTCAAGAGTAACCATAAGAAAATATGATTAAGAATAATTTGTTATTTCGGCTGCAACAATTCTAAAGGTATTATGTGTTAATCAAATGATTTCAAATTGATTTAATCAAATATCTATTAATTCAAATCAAAGATATTAAAATTAAATGAAATGTGTATTATGATTAGCCTGTATCTATTTTAAAACTTAATCTATTGTTAAATCTATACTTAATTTGACTTAACCTATTACATTTGGTCAAAACTTAATTGTAGTAAGATTGAATTTTGTTATATTTAATGATAATTAAAATGTAAACTATACGAAAATTATATAAAAACTATATTAAATTATTATCTTTTAAATTTATTAAATAAACCTATTAAATAAAGTTTTATTTATTGGAAAAAGGAAACAATGTTTTTCTTCAACGCAAAGATAGTTAAAAAAAACATTAATGCTTTGCCAAATAAATATTTATATTTTGTTAGTCGAGTATTATAATTTTAATACTTATAAAACGGGTCTACCTTACTTTTAATTACAAGCGTACAATTTTTCTTTTTGACTTTTTTTTTGAACATATTTTTTATGATACGAGTCATATTGTTGTTTTCCTATTAATATTTTATTGTTAGTCTAGTTTTTTTTACGGGTCAGTATTATTTTTGTCTTAATACCGTAATGCATAGACAGTTATAGGGATTCTTTTCTTAGGAGATAGTAGGTAGAAAATCTTTAAGCCTTTACTTTAGTTTTCGCTTGGAATAAATTATTTCTGTTTCATTTATTGCTTGAAGGTTTCCTTTTTCTTTCTTTCTTTCTTGCTTCTTATATATTTTATTTCTTACTTCAAATGATTATTTAGTAAACTATTATGTTTTAAAATAATGGATGGAACGACACAAATTGTCCTGGATTATTTCATAATAGAGACAGTATCCAATTTTTAAATATTGATAAAATTATTATTACTATTAAAATATAAATATCGATATTGAAATATAAATATCGTTCTAATTTTTAAATATTCAAAAATAAGTTTCATAAACTTTACCAACAATTTCTTAGACACATTGCTTTTCCATTTATAATCAAAATGAAAAGAAAACTTATCTAATTAAGAATTTATTTATCTTTATTACTGCCTTAATTAAAATTTTACTCGTTATTTCACATTTTCTTTTCACTTTAACTATAAACTTCGTAATACTTCTGTAGGAAGAAGTATTTAGGTTATATAAAAAAGTAATGGAATTTCATCTTTTTTCAAATTTGTTTTATTAGTATATTTAGGGCAACTTTGTGAGTCAGCTTCATGTAACCTTTTTGTGAAATATACTTTCTTCTTTGGAGATTGCACTAGATTCAGCATGGAATGAAGCGTTTTGTGCTGTTCATAATAGACAAGGTCGAAGAAAATCTCTAAAATTTGTTAAAAATGAAAAAAAAGTTTATTCTTTTCTCCAGTTTTACCACTCAAAATAGCCTACTCTTCATCTGTCAAATTTTATCATTTTTCTTACAGCACCAGGCCACCTTAGACCAAAACTTTCAAGCGGATTACTTTTCATGAAGTACTCCCACTACTTTTACTAACAACTCACTGCAGCACTAGGCCACCTGAGACCAAAACTATCAAATTGGTTATTTTTCATCAACACTTCCACTACTTTTACTAACAACTCACTGCAGCACCAGGCCACCTTAGAC
>JAQQPU010012872.1:0-16780 GCA_029168905.1 Artemia sp. Kazakhstan ARC1039
CAATTAAATGTCTTTCTCGGTTTGTGTGTCTGGGCGGGTGTTTGCTTATTCCAATGCATTTCTTTCTCGGTATGTGTATCTTAATCTACGTATTTGTATGTGTTTTTGTCTCTCTCATTCTTTTTTGCCTGTGTGTCTGGGCGAGTCTTTGCTTATTCCAGTGCATGTCTTTCTCAGTTTGTGTGTCTGAATCTACGTATTTGTATGTGTTTTGTCTCTTTCATTCTTTTTGCCTGCGTGTCTGGGCTGGTGTTTGCTTATTCCAAATGCATGTCTTTCTCGGTTTGTGTGTCTGAATCTACGTATTTGTATGTGTTTTTGCCTCTCTTACTCTTTTTGCCTGTGAGTCTGGACGGGTGTTTGCATATTCCAAATGCATGTCTTTCTTGGTTTGTTCGTCTGAATCTATGTATGTCTTTCTCAGTTTGTGTGTCTGAATCTACGTATTTGTATTATTTTTGTCTCTCTCACTCTTTTTGCCTGTGTTTCTGGACGGGCGTTTGCTTATTCCAATATTTGTCTTTCTGGGTTTGTGTGTCTGAATCTACGTATTTGTATGTGTTTTCGTCTCTCTCACTCTTTTTGCCTGTGTGTCTGGGCGGGTGTTTGCATATTCCAAATGCATGTCTTTCTCGATTTGTGTGTCTGAATCTACGTATTTGTATGTGTTTTTTTGTCTCTCTCACTCTTTGAGCCTGTGTGTCTGGACTGGTGTTTGCTTATTCCAATTAAATGGGTTTCTTGGTTTGTGTGTCTGGGCGGGTGTTTGCTTATTCCAATGCATGTCTTTCTCTATATGTGTGTCTTAATCTACGTATTTGTATGTGTTTTTGTCTCTCTCTTGTGTGTCTGGGCAGTTGTTTTCTTATTCCAATGCATGTCTTTCTCGGTTTGTTTGTCTGAATCTACGTATTTATATGTGTTTTTGTCTCTCTCACTCATTTTCGCCTGTGTGTCTGGGCGGGTGATTGCTTATTCCAATGCATGTCTGTCTCGTTTTGTGTGTCTGAATCTACGTATTTGTATGTGATTTTGTCTCTATCAAACTTTTTGACTGCGTGCCTGGGCAGTTGTTTTCTTATTCCAAATGCATGTCTTTCTCGGTTTGTGTGTTTGAATCTACGTATTTGTATGAGTTTTTGTCTCTCTCACTCTTTTTGCCTTCGTATCTGGGTGGGTGTTTGCTTATTCCAATACATGTCTTTCTCGGTTTGTGTGTCTGAATTTACGTATTTGTATGTGTTTTCTTCTCTCTCATTCTTTTTGCCTGCGTGTCTGGGCCGTAGTATGGGTATGCACAAGAATATTTTTTAAATTTAAATCGAAAGAGTCATTCTATTTTTCTGATATGATTAGGGATGTAAAAAAGAAGTTGAATAATTTTGAATTTCAAAAACAATTTAGTTAAAAAAATAGTTTGTTTTTCATGAAAAAATATTGAATGAGAACCATCAATCCTCAACAATAGAAGTATGGGTATACACAAGATTATGTTTTAAAATTGAAATCAAAAGTGTCATTATATTTTTCTGATATGATTTAGAGATATAAAAAAAATTGAAAAAATATCATGTTAAAAAATAAAAAAAAAGTTGAATAATTTCGAAGTCCAAAAAAAAATTTAGTTAAAAAAAATTGTTTGTTTTTCATGAAAAAATATTGAATTAGAACCATCAGTCCTCATCAATAGGAGTATGGGTATGCACAAGAATATGTTTTAAAATTTAAATCAAAAGTGTCATTCTATTTTTCTGATATGATTTAGAGATGTAAAAAAAAGTTGAAAAAAATACCATGTTAAGAAAAAAATAAAAAGTTGGAGGGGAGGGGGGCTCCCCTTGGAGTTTGGGGATAGGGGATATGTGTTTTTGTCTTTCTCACTCTTTCTGCCTGTGTGTCTGGGCGGGTGTCTGCTTATTCCAAATGCATGTCTTTCTCGATTTGTGTGTCTGAATCTACGTATTTGTATGTGTTTTTTTGTCTCACTCACTCTTTGAGCCTGTGTGTCGGGACTGGTGTTTGCTTATTCCAATTAAATGTCTCTCTCGGTTTGTGTGTCTGGGCGGGTGTTTTCTTATTCCAATGCATGTCTTTCTCGGTATGTGTGTCTTAATGTACGTATTTATATGAGTTTTTGTCTCTCTCATTCTTTTTTGCCTGTGTGTCTGGGCGAGTGTTTGCTTATTCCAGTGTTTGTCTTTCTCAGTTTGTGTGTCTGAATCTACGTATTTGTATGTGTTTTGTCTCTTTCACTCTTTTTGCCTGCGTGTCTGGGCTGGTGTTTGCTTATTCCAGTGTTTGTCTTTCTCAGTTTGTGAGTCTGAATCTACGTATTTGTATGTGTTTTGTCTCTTTCACTCTTTTTGCCTGCGTGTCTGGGCTGGTGTTTGCTTATTCCAAATGCATGTCGTTCTCGGTTTGTGTGTCTGAATCTACGTATTTGTATGTGTTTTTGCCTCACTCTTTTTTGCCTGTGTGTCTGGGCGGGTGTTTGCATATTCCAAATGCATGTCTTTCTTGGTTTTTTCGTCTGAATCTACGTATGTGTTTCTCGGTTTGTGTGTCTGAATCTACGTATTTGTATTATTTTTGTCTCTCTCACTCTTTTTGCCTGCGTGTCTGGGCGGGCGTTTGCTTATTCCAATACATGTCTTTCTTGGTTTGTATGTCTGAAACTACGTATTTGTATGTGTTTTCGTCTCTCTCACTCTTTTTGCCTGTGTGTCTGGGCGGGTGTTTGCATATTCCAAATGCATGTCTTTCTCGATTTGTGTGTCTGAATCTACGTATTTTGTATGTGTTTTTTGTCTCTCTCACTCTTTGAGCCTGTGTGTCTGGACTGGTGTTTGCTTATTCCAATTAAATGGGTTTCTCGGTTTGTGTGTCTGGGCGGGTGTTTGCTTGTTCCAATGCATGTCTTTCTCGGTATGTCTGTCTTAATCTACGTATTTGTATGTGTTTTTGTCTCTATCTCACTCTTTTTGCTTGTGTGTCTGGGCGGGTGTTTGCTTATTCCAATGCATGTCTTTCTCGGTTTGTGTGTCTGAATCTACGTATTTATATGTGTTTTTGTCTCTCTCACTCATTTTTGCCTGTGTGTCTGGGTGGGTGTTTGCTTATTCCAATGCATGTCTTTCTCGTTTTGTGTGTCTGAATCTACGTATTTGTATGTGATTTTGTCTCTCTCAATCTTTTTGACTGCGTGTCTGGGCGGTTGTTTTCTTATTCCAAATGCATGTCTTTCTCGGTTTTTGTGTTTGAATCTACGTATTTGTATGTGTTTTTGTCTCTCTCACTCTTTTTGCCTGCGTATCTGGGTGGGTGTTTGCTTATTCCAATACATGTCTTTCTCGGTTTGTGTGTCTGAATCTACGTTTTTGTATGTGTTTTCTTCTCTCTCATTCTTTTTGCCTGTGTGTCTGGGCCGGTGTTTCTATATTCCAAATGCATGTCTTTCTCAATTTGTGCGTCTGAATCTACGTATTTGTATGTTTTTTGTCTCTCTCACTCTTTCTGCCTTTATGTCTGGGCGGGTGTTTCCTTATTACAATTAAATGTGAAATTTTTATGTTTTAAGTATGTTTCATGTCATTCTAAGAGATGTAAAAAAAAATTTGAAAAAATACCATGTTAAAAAATAAAAAAATTAAAAAAAAAGTTGAATAATTTCGAATTAAAAAAAGATTAGTTAAAAAATAGGGGATATGTGTTTTTGTCTTTCTCACTCTTTCTGCCTGTGTGTCTGGGTGGGTGTCTGCTTATTCCAAATGCATGTCTTTCTCGGTTTGTGTGTCTGAATTCACGTATTTGTATGTGTTTTTGTCTCTCTCACTCTTTTTGCCTGTGCGTCTTGACGGGTGTTTGCTTATTCCAATTAAATTTGAATTTTATATGTTTTAAGTATGTTTCATGTCATTCTAAGAGATATAAAAAAAAAGTTGAAAAAATACCATGTTAAAAAATAAAAATAATAAAAAAAGTTGAATAATTTTGAAGTCCAAAAAAAATTTAGTTAAAAAAAATAGTTTGTTTTTCATGAAAAAATATTGAATGAGAACCATCAGTCCTCATCAATAGGAGTATGGGTATGCTCAAGAATTTTTTTTAAATTTAAATCCACAGCGTCATTCTTTTTTTCTGATATGATTTAGAGATGCAAAAAAAGTTGAAAAAAATACCATGTTAAAGAAAAGTTGAATAATTTCGAAGTCCAAAAAAAATTTAGTTAGATATGATTTAGAGATGTAAAAAAAAGTTTAAAAAAATACCATGTTAAAAAATAAAAAATAAAAAAAGTTGGAGGGGAGGGGGCTCCCCATGGAGTTTGGGGATAGGGGATATGTGTTTTTGTTTTTCTCACTCCTTCTGCCTGTGTGTCTGGGCGGGTGTCTGCTTATTCCAAATGCATGTCTTTCTCGGTTTGTGTGTCTGAATCTACGTATTTGTATGTGTTTTTGTCTCTCTCACTCTTTTTGCCTGTTTGTCTGGACGGGTGTTTGCTTATTCCAATTAAATGTGAATTTTTTATGTTCTAAGTATATTTCATGTCATTCTAAGAGATGTTAAAAAAAAGTTGAAAAAATACCATGTTAAAAAAT
The DNA here is from genome assembly GCA_029168905.1 of Artemia sp. Kazakhstan ARC1039. NCBI lineage: Eukaryota > Metazoa > Arthropoda > Branchiopoda > Anostraca > Artemiidae > Artemia > Artemia sp. Kazakhstan ARC1039. Next base: position 4,599 of record JAQQPU010012872.1, read on the forward strand.
AAAAAAAAATTAAAAAAAAGTTGAATAATTTTGAAGTCCAAAAAAATATAGTTAAAAAAAATAGTTTGTTTTTCATGAAAAAATATTGAATGAGAACCATCAGTCCTCATCAATAAGAGTATGGGTATGCTCAAGAATGTGTTTTAAAATTTAAATCAAAAGTGTGATTCTATTTTTCTTGAATGATTTAGAGATGTAAAAAAAAAGTTTAAAGAAATACCATGTTAAAAAAACAAAAAAAAGTTCAATAATTTCAGTCCAAAAAGAAATTTTGTTAAAAAAAATAGTTTGTTTTTCATGAAAAAATATTGAATGAGAACTATCAGTCCCCATCAATAGGAGTATGGGTATGCACAAGAATATGTTTTAAAATTTAAATCCACAGCGTCATTCTATTTTTCTGATATGATTTAGAGATGTAAAAAAAAGTTGAAAAAAATATCATGTTAAAAAAAAGTTGAATAATTTCGAAGTCCAAAAAAAAATTTAGTTCAAAAAAATAGTTTGTTTTTCATGAAAAAAATATTGAATTAGAACCATCAGTGCTCATCAATAGGAGTATGGGTATGCAGAAGAATATGTTTTAAAATTTAAATTAAAAGTGTCATTCTATTTTTCTGATATGATTTAGAGATGTAAGAAAAGGTGAATAATTTCGAAGTTTAAAATTAGTTTAAAAAAATAGTTAAAAAATTAGTTAAAAAAAATTAGTTAAAAAAAATAGTTCGTTTTTCATGAAAAAATATTGAATGAGAACCATCAATCCTCATCAATAGGAGTATGGGTATGCACAAGAATATGTTTTAAAAATTAAATCAAGTGTCATTCTATTTTTCTGATATGATTTAGAGATGTAAAAAAAAGTTGAAAAAATACCATGTTAAAAAAATAAAAAAAAGTTAAAAAAAACTTTTTTTAATGGAGGGGGAGGGGCCAAAAAGTTGAAGGGGAGGGGGGATCCCCTTGGAGTTTGGGGACCTTTGGGGGTTGGGGATAGGGGACCTTTGGGGGTTGAGGTCCTTGGTGGTTAGGGTGATTGGTGCTTATGATCCTTGACGGTTCGTTCTCATATACACCTCACTACTTGATTTGTAAGGATTTCTATGGATTGTTCTGAATTTCTTTATTAAAATTTTTTCTTGTCATCTACATCTCTCTTTGTATCAACTTTTTAGTATACTATAACGTTAGACCCTATTTTAAATTGACAACACTGTTCAAACGCCACTTGTGTATTATACAGAACACATTGAAGAAGTAAAGCTAGGTCAAGTCACAAGGTCATTCTATCATCGTTAACCTTTTTCATAGATTAATGCTTTTTCAAATTTATAATAAATAAGCTATGAGTTAACAAGCCCTTCGGGGTTACCTTAACTGCTAATCAGTTTAACCCTTTTTCTCCACCTTCATACGATCCGATCACTAATTAGGATCATTCACATCCCTATTATTCAATCAAAAATTATTATCGTTCATAAAGTCCAATTCGCAAATGCTATATCCCTTTTTCGCAAATAGAGTTAGCTTTTACGCAAAATGATATAAAGTCATATGCCAATCAATTCTAGACATGATGCAAGGTACCTTCAGCCTAGAGCTTATTACTGTTTGACAATTATTGAGTCAGAAACAAGCGCGGTTTGGATGTGTCTTTAGTAAAAAACATTATTTATACGAAAACTTGATTTTCTTACCCTTATGACTGAAACCAGTATTTTTTACAGAAGGCACAATAAACCTTTTGAATACGTAATGTGACGATCAAAAGTTTTGGCTTAGAACCCTGTGTCTAAACCAGTCTGATTGCATTATACAATCTCACTGCTAGTTCCAAAACGTGTTTGATCACTTTATAGATCTATAATATAAAGGGATTGGTCGCTTTTTGCAATTTGCTCGTCAAACTACACTGTATATTCATGCCTCAGGCGTATAGTTGAAACCTTATACACTATCACTGCTGTTCGCCGCCTCTAAGTCCAACCAAATTCAGTCCTAGATTTTGCATAAAAGTACAATAGACATTGTCCGTCACGCGACAACCCATAATCAATGCAATCTTTCATTCCTTAATTCTTTGTCTTAATTCTTAATTCTGCCCTGGGAATGACCTATGGATGGATGATAGAGAGACGTATCTATCAACAAATGAAATAACATCATTTTCATACAATCCTAGCTCATCCTAGATTTGCCTCTCAATTACTCGTACTATCTGTCTTGGCTTTTTCTACAATTAGCCAGGTCTTGATGCCTACTACAAAATACTTGATTTTAATTGCCTTGTTAGTTTTCTCGCTACTTTACCGTGGATAAATTATAAGTTTCATAGAAGCTTATTGTGTGAAAACGCCATTTTTGTCTGGATTGGAGACCAAATTCACGCCTACCATCCTTGCCTGCCATCATGCATGCCATCTTGCAAATTTTGCCTGCCATCCCTCCTCAATGCCAGGAAGAAAGTGAAATTTTCAATTCTATCTCCCATGGCGTTCCTAAGATATTGCAGACATAGTATTACGATGAACTGGATGCACATAGTGTCTTCCGATTTACCTTTGTCGCCTTCTCCAAGTCAGAATTAAAAAAAAAACCGAAGAGACTGATAGGGTCATATCTAAGGCTGGTTTTGGGGTTTAAACCCCCTCCTTCCCCCCCCCCCAGAAATTTTCGTCCGGCTCGTAAAAACGTAACAAAAATCCATATAAACAAATTTTTAATGTGATTTTAATGTTTATTTGTATATCTCCCCCCCCCCCCGGAAAATAACCCTGAATACGCCCTTGGAAGCTCACATCTGATAAAACATAGTTGTTGTTTTAAGCAAAATCCGATATGGTAATACAAAGACAATTATATCATAACACAGTTTTGTCTGTATGGTAATACAGAAAAATACCCTATTTTACCCTGCGATTTTCATCTTCATCAAATAACTTTATTTATCTGGTGCAAGTTTATTTCGTTTTTTCTCTTTTTCTGTATAGCCATTTTTCACTTGCTTGGGTTATTTTTTAGTATGTTTCAACTGTTCAATCTCTTTTGTTTTGGTTTTTTAATTTTCCTTGATCAGATTTCTGGATACGAAGCCGACACACTCAAACTTTTAATAGCACACATTGATTTTTTCTCAATCTATACTTACTTAATTAAAAGTTTTGCCATTTATTATATACTTTTATAATTCAATTATGAATGGAAAGAAAGTGTAAGTATAAAAAATTATTAACCTAAAAATAAATAAGAAAATGCTAAACGTTACACAAAAGCTTTATCAAAAATATTTCGTTTATTTGTTACATAAGCGTCAACGACAATACGAAAATATCAGTAACCAGCTCTTCGACACTGATTTGTTTTTATATTTCTTTGGCATTGATGTAGCTCCTCGAAAATCTATAGTCCCACTAAAACATTGCAGCCTATTCCTGTCTTTATCATGGCTATCAAAATATGAGCACTTTAAACAAACAGTGCTACTTCTATAAGTCATCTTCAAGCACTGGATTATCGTAAGTAAAGTTTTCTGTGGTCACTGGTGCCTTTGTCTCTTCCTTGGGGGGAGGTGGTCGATAGAGCAGCGCCGCAGAGGTGAAGAAGAATATTGTTATACCTTTAGTTATTAAAGTAATCAGGAACGTGTTTCTGAAAAAAAATATTATTAGTTTCCTTTTAAAATATATTAGATTGGAACTTTATCAAAAAGCGATATCTTGGGGAACTCCCCTTATCCAAAAATTTATTATCAAACACTTCGTGGTAACGAATTGTACGTAAGGAGCGACCCGGCTCATAGTAACCGAAATTCTGAAAAACGGAATTTTGAAACCAATAGATGCATCAAAAGAATCAAATTTTTATGCTGATTTCAAATATATAAGTTTCATCAAGTTTAGTCTTACCCATCAAAAGTTACTCGCCTCTGAAAATTTGCCTTATATTCGAAAAAAGGGGGAAACAACCCTAAAAGTTATAGAACTTTAATGAAAATCATACCATCGGATTCAACGTATCACAGAACCCTACTATAGAAGTTTGAAGCTCTTATCTGCAAAAATGTGGAATTTTGTATTTTTTGTCAGGAGAAAGATCACGGATGCGTGTTTATTTATTTTCTTCCCAGGGGTGATCGTATCGACCCAGTGGTCATAGACAATTGCCAGAGGGTTTATTCGAACGAAAACTAAAAGTTCTAGTGCCCTTTCTAAGTGACCAAAAGAATGGAGGGCAACTAGGCCCCCTCCCACGCTCATTTTTTTCTAAAGTCACTCGATCAAATTTTTGAGATAGCCATTTTGTTCAGCATGGTCGAAAAATACAATAACTATGTGTTTGAAGATGACTTAATCCCCCAAAGTCCCCGGGGAAGGTCTGCAAGTTATGAACTTTGCCCAATGTTTATATATAGTATTGGTTATTGGGAAGTATACAGAAGTTTACAGAGAGGAATTTTTTCTGGTAGCTGGAGGGGGATGGGTCTGAGGTTACGTGGGAGGATCTTTCAATGTAGGAAGTTTTCATGGGGGAAGAAACATTTCTATGAAGGGGGCGCGGATTTCCCAACATTAAAAAAAAAAAGAATCAAAGCTGCATTAATTCAAAAACTTTCAGAAATTAAATAAAAAAACAATTTTTTTTAACTGAAAGTAAGGAGCGACATTAAAACTGAAAACGAACATAAATTATTCCGTATATGAAAGGGGCTGTCCTCTCCTCAATGCATCACTCTTTACGCTAAAGTTTGACTCTGTCACACAACTTTATTTTTTGAAACAAAAAAAAACTTTACCGTAAAGAGTGAAAGAGTGAGGCGTTGAGGAGGGTACAGCCCCTTTCATATAAGGAATAACTTCTGTTCTTTTTCAGTTTTAATGTCGCTCCTTATATTCCGTTAAAAAAAACTTGTTTGTTTTATTTAATATATTAAAATTCTTAATGTCTTAATATATCAATAATATCTGTTCGTGTTAAGTTTTAATATCACTCCTTTCAGTTAAAAAAAACTTGGTTTTTTTTATTTAATATATCAAAAGAATCGGCTTATTGTGCTGACTCCAAATGCATAAGACTCATTAAGCTTAATTTTACTCATAAAAGGCTACAACAGAGAGAAAAGTTGCCTGATTTTCAAAAAAAGGGAAGAAACAACCCCTAAAAGTCAAAGAATCTTGATGAAAATCACACCATCAGATACAGAGTATCAGAGAACCCTACTCTAGATGTTTCAAGTAGCTCCTATTTACAAAAATGTGGAATTTGTAATTTGTCAGATATGTGGAATTGTGGAATATATCAGAAGAAAGATTATGGATGCGTGTTTATTTTATTTTTTTTGTTGTTGTTGTTTTTGTTTTTTGTTTTGTTTTTCTTTCCTAGGGCCAACCATATCAAACCATTGGTCTTATAAAATCGGGAGAGAGCTCATTTGAACGGAAATTAAAAGTTCTAGTTTGACTGTTTGTCCTAATTTTTTTATAACGACTGCTGAAACACAAAGGCCCTTTAATTAGAATAGGAAGATTTTGTACAGGTGCTAAAAACTTTAGCTCGAAGAGCAAGGTATTGAGGAGGGGGGGGGCAACCCATTTAAATTCGGAATAATTCCTGTTCGTTTTGAGTTTTAATGCTGCTCCTGACTTTCAGTTGAAGAAAAACTTGTTTTTTTTAATCAGTCGAACAATTAGGTCTATTGAAACTTAGAGACAGATGCAGTTATGATACCAGTTATGATAGCATAAAATGACCACAATCACCCAATTAGATCCCAATACATGAAATACCTAACAATTCATAAGAAGAAAAAGTGAAATTATTTCTGATGGACCATGGCTGGATGCCGTCGGCTTCAGAGGAGTTGGTAACTTTGCCCTCAGACCTCGACGTAAGGGAGCCCGGTTCTAAATTGCTCCAGTCACAGGACTTTTGGATGTTAACACCATCTATACAAGACAAAGGGTATACAGAATTGCTCATCTTAGATAGAGGGCTCGCGTTTTCTTTTTAGTCAAATAATTTTTGATCGTATATTTTGCAAGCGCATTCTACAACCTTAAAGTGACTAGATTTCAAAACTGACGGCTCTGGGCAAAGCGACATCCGAAGAATTTTTGCAGTGCTGATAACTATCTAAACTGATTATTCCTAAGACTAGTGGCATATCGTCCAGGAATTGATTGGATCACAAATCCTGCTGTACAAAATACTTTAAATTTTTCCTTCACTTACCCTCTTTTATTAGGTTTTATAGAGGAGCGAGAGAAATATAAATTTTCAGCCAAGTTTCTTATACTATCGATTCTTCGGAAGAAGAGGGAATGTGCCAGAAAACATTCATGTGCAGGACGCAGACGCTTCAGGAAATGAAAATAAAGCTGAGCAATTTTCCGTCCAGATGGCTATCACGTTACAACTAAGCTACTACTGCTACCTCTTAAAACTCATCGCAAGGTTAAGCATCCTGAGAACGGCACAATAAGTAAACAGTCTCTCACTCTATTCACAGAGATTATCAAATTTAGTTGAAATTGAATATAATAGAAACAATATTATACCGTCTACCGTCTTTGTCACCCTTTTCTTCTTTTTTTTTCTTTGGCGTTTCATATATGGCAACTGAGCCTGTTTTCTAGTCAATTACCACAAAACTCGCTTGACTATTTAACTTCTTACCTTCTAAATTTCAAAATGTCAAAGAACTTAATACTCCAAACATGTGTGTCTGTGTCTCTTGAAATTTTGCGGTGGAAGTATTTAGACCTTTTGAAACAAGACATTCCATGACAATACATTGAAACGGCTTATTATGACCAAAAATTTATAAGCCCTATTTAGTGGTGCAAATTGGAATTTTCCTATTCAAGCATTCTTCACATAAATAGGAACAAAACTGACTTTTTGTTTTTGACAAAATATTATATAACTGTCATGACTATACCAGTGACTTCAAAACACTTTTTCCAAATTGCCCCTCTCTCTCTCTCTCTCTCTCTCTCTCAAATTTAGGAGTATGGGGTTGGGGATAAAACTGCTAATAGAACGCAAAAGATAGACGAGCTATATGGGAAATCCAAGAAACATTAAGAAAGTCATATAGTCATAAGAAACATTAAGAAAGTCATAAAGTTCAGGGATTTCCGGAGGTATGAGTAGAACTTAAGCCCCATTCCCGAGTATGTGCCTAGCTTTGTATTTCAAATTAGAAAAATCGAAGAAATGGTAGTAAAGAAAACATCGGATAGATAAATGAAAATAAGAGAAGCTAATTCAGTATATTGAAAGCAAAGTATCTTGAATGAAGATTGAAGATTGACAATTAGCCACTATAGGTGAAAAAAACCTGTATGGATGTTAGAATTACAAGGTACTTACGCGTGATTTAATCTGAGGGATGGGGGTCAGACGAAAGGAAAAATGTGTGAATTATATGACAACACAAGAAACTTTATGAAAATATGGAATATTTTCAAATTAAAATTTACATTCTTTCAAGGTAATTTTGTATTTCATACATAGTTCAAATTTATCTAGATCACATTTTAAAGATACATCCGATAGGCATAAGTCTAAAATAAAGTGTTAACTTACGAAGACAATCCGGCGTTGTCATACAGCAAACATGTAGATACATCACCACATCCTGAGTCCCAAAGCGTACATGACTGATCAATAGTCATACCATAAGCTAAGGGTCCTGGGATGGATCCTATTAATCGAATGGTCAACCATTGAAGTCCAAGTGCAAAACTCCTTTGATCTGCTTTAACACATCTGTGAATAGATATGTTATGAAAGTGTTAAATTAAAAACGCAAGTGTTTTCAAATAGAGTTAAACAACGACACTGAGTTTAAAAAGAACAGAGATTATTGTACACATAAAGGGAGTCAACCTCCTATTCTTTACACTAATTCTTTACTTAGGCAGCAATACTGCGCTGCCTATGATGTTTAATTAGCATTTTTCTGTAAGAGTTCTAGAATGTAAGAGTTGTGGCCAGCTGGTAAATACATAAGATATATTTAAAAACGGAAACAACATCAGCCAACAAAATACAACTTACGGATACCCAAAGGCTCCGTGGCCTGTAAAAGAGGGAGACGTTTTGCATGCTATTTAAACACTAGCTTATAAACAAAACGTGAGAGAGAGGGAGGGAGAGAGAGAGAGAGAGAGAGAGAGAGAGAGAGAGAGAGAGAGAGAGAGAGAGAGAGAGAGAGACTGGGAAAGATCTTCAGTGCTATTGAGCATTTGGATACAAAACGTTGGCTACAACATGTTTTACGGGGAAAAATTACAAACTATCAAAAACTGTTTTTTCTTTTGAAAATCCAACTGGGGACAAACGAACATTAGGATGATCTCGGACGGGGGTCTAGGTGTCCACCCCCCCCCCCTTCAGAAAACTGGCTCCTCACAGGAAACTCCTTCTGGAAAATTTCCCGGGGGGGAAAATCCTCCCCCCACGGAAAATTCACCCCGGAAAAATCCCCCACCGCGAAAAATTTCCCTCTGAAAATTTCCTACGGATAATTTCGGATGTTCATTAGAAGGGAAATTGAAAGCCCAACTTACCTATTTAAGTCAGAAGCAATGCTATAGCGTTGCCATAAAAGAACCATAAGGGTTTAATGTATTGATATTTTTTGTCCAGAGGCATTTCATATCAAAGAGCGGTCGTATAACCTTCGGAGGGGCTGATTGGAGGGCAACAAGCCACCCTAACACCATTTCTTCCCCAAACGCATCCAATCAGAATTTTGGTATAGCCATTTTCTTCAAAATAGTCCAAAGCTCACATACCATGCCTCTGGGTTTGACGACCCCCTTTCAGCCCACAGGGAAAGGACTATAAACCATGCAAGTTGCCCATTGTTAAGGTATGAGGTTTTTAAGGGAAGGGTGATCGAATTAACTTTAGAGGGGGCTCGTTAAATTGGAAATTTAAAGTTCCAAGGCTCTTTTGAAGATTTAGTCTGCTTTTCAACCATTTGCTACAGAATTGGTTGTTACTGACTACAGTTCAACGGCCCTTGTGTCTCAGCAGTCATTTTAAAGGATTATGAAAAAAGTCGAACTTTAGCATAAAGAGTGAGGTTTCGAGGATGGGCAGCCCCCTTATATACGAAATAATTTCTGTTTGTTTAAATTTTTAATGTTACTCCTTACTTTCAGTTGAAAAAAGCTGTTTTTAAATTTAATTTCTGAATGTTTTTTCGTCATGCCCAGGCTTGACCAAAATACGATTTGGGATACCGGCCCAAAAATCACAGGATTTACTGCTGTTAAAGTGTTTGTATCAATAATTGTAAATAAGTTGGTAGCTCCCTGCTTTTTCCGTTATTTGATTTATGATTTAAATACTGGATTACAAGTAAAATTTCGGACTAGGTTTGATTTATTTAGCCAAAATTTTCGATAAAGAGTAGTTTTGTTGAATAAGTTATTAATAATAATTTTACTAAATAAATTCGTGTGGACGGACATAGGTATAATTATTAATGTGGATGGAAGTTCTGCGTGACCTGGTATTCTACGTGGCTGAAGCCATCGCGACCTCCACAATAGCGTTCCCAGATGTTGAAATACATTGTATATTTATATTTAAATAAATTTAAACATTTTGTATAAGAAAAGAAGAAAATTACGATTTAAAATCGGTGAAAATAAAGCTCCTGGTATTACTTGTTACCCCTCATCCCCTGAGAATTTTCTGGCAAGGCCCATTATGCTCTGTCCCACCTTTTTCCCCTCTTTGCCGGTAGGCATGTGAATGCAATATTTATACTACATAGAAAAGAGATTGTAGCAACGGTAATGGTACTATTACCCCACCCCCCAGGAATATGAGGCAATTCAGTTTAGTTAAATGAAGCCTTAAAATGAATATAAGAAACGTTTTGTGTAATAAAAAGAGAGACATCTCCCCGCAGCACCCTTATCAAAGCTTAGTCTAAATGAAGGAAGATGATAGATTAACCCCTATCCAGTCCCCCTAAACCCTTTCCTATATTTATCTGAAGGCTCATGGAGAATTAGACAATTTGGGCATTGAAACGTGCCCTTTTAGGTACCCATTTTGGGGCTAGGCGCTAACCCCCCCCCCTAGAAAATACCCCGTGGAAAATAGCCACGTGGAAGATACCCCCCTCCTGGAAAATACCACCTATAAAACATCCCCCCAGAAAATAATCCCCCTCCTCGCGTCTTGTTGGTCTCCAATCACTTCCAACTTATAAAAAAAAGACCAGAACTCTCAATTCCTGATCGAATGAGCAACCTTTAAAGCTCCTAAGACCATCAGGCAGAGGTGGGGATGATTTACTCCTATACGGAATAAATTCTGCTCATTTAGGGGTTAAGTGTTGCTCTTCACTTTCATAATAACAGCGTAGACCAGAAATATTCTCGGAAGGAGGGATTAAATGTCAATTTAGCATTTTGATATGTTTTATTTTTTTGTACCCTCCCCCTCCTGAAAAAATTTCCCTGAATAAAAGTCCTGAATACGGTCCTGGGAATATACATGAATTTCTACCTTTATTCTCCCCTCGTCTCTCCCTTTGAACTAATCCTGTATCAAACTGTCCGTGGTAACGAACTGTAAGTAAGGAGCTACGCGACTCCATACTAGCCGAAACTCTAAAAAACGTAATTTTGATACCGATAGATATATAAAAATCGACTTGTTATGCTGATTCCATATACATAAGTTTCATTAAGTTTAGTGTTACACATCAAAGGCTACAAGCCTGAGAAAATTGGATTTTCCAAAAAGGGGGAAACCCCCCTAAAAGTCGAGGAATCTTCATGAAATCACACCATCAGATTCAGCGTATCAGAAAAACACATTTCAGAGTTTTTTACCTCCTATCTGCAAAAATGTTGATTTTCCAATTTTTGCCGGAAGAAAGATCATGGAATCGTGGTTATTTGTTTTTTTCCAGGGGTGATCGTATCAACTCAGTGGCCCTAGAATATCACGAGAGGGCTCATTCAAACGGAAATTAAATGTTCCAGTTCCCTTTTAAAGTGACCAAAAAGATTAGAGGGCGACTAGACCCCCTCCCCCTTTTCCTAAAATTTTCCGATCAAAATTTTTAGTAGCCATTGTGTTCATTATAGTTGAAAAGCCTATTGTCTAGAGCATATTTCCGTGGGGAGTTGGATTTCTCCGTGAAGGAGGGGCCAGATTTCCTGACATTATTAAAAAACGCCCAGAAATTAAATAAAAAAAGAATTTTTTCATCTGAAAATAAGGAGCAACATTAAAGCTTAAAACGAGCAGAAATTATTACGTATGTGAAGGGGATTGCCCTCTCCTCAACACCTCTCTATATAAGCTAAAGTGTGAATATAGCCCCTATTCTTTAAGAACGACTCCAGAAACACAAGAGCAGTTTAATTAGAACAATAAAAAGCTTTTTTAAAAATACTAAAAAACGTTAGCATAAAGAGTGAGGTGTTGAGGAGGGGGCCATCCCCTTCATATACGTAATAAATTCTGTTCGATTTAAGTTTTAATGTTGCTCCTTACTTTCAGTTGGTAGAACTTGTTCTTTTTATTTAGTTTATCTGAAAGCTCAATGAGAGTTGGGATGTCTTGGTATTAAAATGCGTCCTATGAGGTATATCCCTGACTCCCTAACTAGCCGAAATATTTTTAAATCTGACAAAATGTCACTGTCTTAGGTAAATTCCCTCTTGTTTTACAATTAATTAAAAACAAAATTGAAGAAAATTGAAGTCTAGGCCATATTAAACTGAAGACCAGGAGAAATAAAAAACCTACAATAATTCAAATTCAAAACGACCAGATACTACTATTAAAGAATAAATGAAACCCAAAACGAATAGAAATTAAAAAAAAGTCATAACAAACAAACGTACAACATGTACTAATATAAATAAATAAATAAATCTTAAAACAAGTAAAACTTAAATTGAATATGCAAATCAAGCTTAAAACGAACAAAAATCACTACAAACAAGAGTTTCAGTATAGCATCCTTCCCTAACTGCATTAAATAAAAAAAACAAGTTTTTTAAACTGAAAGTAAGGAGCGACATTAAAACTTAAAACGTACAGAAATTATTCCGTATATGAAAGGGGCTGTCCCCTCCTCAACGCCTCGCTCTTTACGCTGAAGTTTTTTATTGTTTTAAAAAATAAAGTTGTGAGAC
>JAQQPU010012873.1:0-15697 GCA_029168905.1 Artemia sp. Kazakhstan ARC1039
TAGATCCTATTTTAAATTGACAATACTTATCAAACATCATTTGTGTATTATACAGATCATATATCTCATTACCCCCTTTTTAAATGTTAATCAAATAATTCTGATTATAATGTCTGATTTTTTGTCTGCTTTTCAAAATGTTCGTATTTGGAAGTCTGTCAGTTAACACTAAGCTGTAAATTGGGATAACTCTCTTGCAATAACAATAGGCTTAGCAGTGATTAAATCTCATTGTCGGCGACAATTCAATAAGATCAGAGTTGTGCAAATGGAATACCTTTTTGCAAATTGAGGTAGCATCTATTTCATAGACAAAATATTTGAATTCCTTTTATTCAAATCATCTATCAAGTTATCAAAAAAATATATGAAGTAGAAATCTGGTCTGTAAATTGTGTCAGAAAAACTTGTTTAAATTGACAATAGAAATCTGGTAAATTGCGTAAATCTCTTTGAAAAGGTGTAATGCCCTGTAGAAATGTTTACCTATAGGACCGGTAGAATGCTATACCTACCAGAAACCTGTTTGGTACAGGGGCGTTGGCAAATTCCATATTAGCATTCTACTTTTATCTTTTAATTTCAATAGTTACTTTTGTCACTTTCAGCATTTACAAAATTTAAATTGTAATTCCACAATTTTATTAAACCTGAAAGCGAATGTATTTCTTCTCAAACGTGACCCCTCCCACCTTAATGCAGCTTAGAAAACTGTTATTAACAGTTATTAACAACAAAAAAAAATCTTAAAGAAGTAGAGTTAAATTGAAACTTTAGACAAACATTTATAATTTCTCGTCAAATCGCAATTATGACATCTGTTAGCAGAACAATGCAAATGTTACAAAGTTGCAATATTTTAGCTTTTAGTTAAATTACTGGCATATTCAAACCCAATTTAATTTTTAACCCAATCTAATATTGGGTGGTCGTCTATCCTTGGTGTAAACATGTTTGAGATATTCATTTTTGAATACATTTTTGAAAACAGTTATCAATTAAAACAAAATTCTGAATGAAATAAAGAGCGACATTTAAACTTTAAACTAACATTCATAATTTCTATCCTCAGTGAAAAAATATATGAGAAAATCGCATTATTGCAACAGAATAACAGTTTTTCATTACGTCCAATTTATTACAATATTTAAGTACAATTTAATAATCTTGATTTCTCTAATACAAAAATTCACAAATATGTATATAAGTTAGGGTATCACTGATTTATGTTTTTTTTTTTTATAAAAGAAAACAAGTTTTTTTCAACTGAAAGTAAGGAGCAACATTAAAAATTAAAACGAACAGAAATTATTACGTATATGATGGATATTGCCCCTCCTCAACGCCTTGCTCCTTCCGCTAAAGTTTTTTAGTACTTTGAAAAGAGCTTCTTATTCTTCTAAGTAAGCTACTGTTGTGTTTCAGGAGTCGCTCTTACAGAATTGGAACAAAATTCAAACTTTAGCGTAAAGAGCGAGGTGTTGAAGAGGGATAATACCACTCAAATACGTAATAATTTCTGTTTGTTTTAATTTTTGATGTTGCTCCTTACTTTCAGTTGAAAAAACTTTCTTTTTTTCTGATCCTTTTTCAAATAATACCAGGAAATAGAGCTCCACCTCCCCGGAAAAAGTCACCCTCCCCACGGAAATATCCTCTGAACAATTCAATCCTGGTGAAAATTTACCCTGTAAAATTAAGCTTAACACCTCCACGCGTAAAATTGAGTCAGTAAAGAGAAAGTAAGACATAAAGAAATTTCGTATATGAATTCTGGCAAATTTCCACTGAAAATTTCATCCTCTGCCAAATTCCTTCTCGATAGAAAATTCTCCCCGCGCTAAGGCCCGCCAGGAAAAAATTCGTTCTCCCCTCCTCACCCAAAAATGTATGCATACTTTCCAAAATAGTAATACTATACAAATATTATGCGTAAACAATGGGCTAATTTTATTACTTAAGGACCTTATCTTAGGGACTGTGGGGGGGGGGGGTCAAGTTATCTCCAAAAACATAATTATTAGGCCTTTCAACTATGCATCATTGGGAGAAGGTTCGTAACTCATGGGACTTATGGACAAACCAGTAGGCCATTTTGAGTGTACATTTAATGAGCCTTCTTCCTCCTCCACTTGTATTTATGACCCCGGTTGAGTGTCCCGGTTTCTATTGTGGACCCCTAGGGACAAGGTGTCCCCTGGTCTTTGCCTCCTATGAGGGGTGCACTATATATATGTAAGACAGTCCCCTATCGCCACCTGAGGACGCGCTGAATGGCCTGGGGGAGGCCATGAACATAGGTTAAGACAATAAAGTCAAAACTGTAAAATGAAAGCAGATTTCCAAAATGATGATAGAGCTTATGGTACTTAGGCTACATGTTATAGCAATTTCACGAAAGAACTGGAGTTAGTTCATTATGTGAATACAAGATTAATAGTCAACTAAGTGCACTGACAGTAAAATTTAATTATTCTGGGATACATCTATTACTAAAACATTGGACGTAGATGCTTTGGCTTTTAAATGGCTCGTATACCTTTTATACATACCTTTTATACAAAGATACCTTTTATACGATGGGGATCTACGGTCTCGTAAAAATTTAAGGTACTTGTGTTTTATATAATAATCATTCGAGAAGTGGTGAATGTTAATGGAAAAAAAACATAGAAGGTTCTTCTATACGTAAAATCTTACCCCCGAGATATTGTCCCAAGAGAATTTTATTCTTACTGCGAATTCTCCCAAGACGATTTCTTGCAGGTGATTCCACCTTGAAAAATACTCCTCAGCACATTTTCATTTGAGAAAAGACTTTTTTTATTATTTAATTTCAAATCATTTTTAAGGTCATGGCTGACTCTCCCCAGTGCAGAGTGTTTCCTGGACGGAAACATCCCCTCGCAACGGAAAGCTTCTCCTGCATAAAATTTCTCTTTGTGAGAAATTCTCCAAGGAAAATTTCTCCAAGGAGAAATACCCACCCTCCACGTAAAAATTTCCCAGAGAATTCCTACTCCACTGAAAATTTTCCACGGGAAATTTAACTGAAGCATCTCCACATGTAAAACGGGGGTAAGGAAAGAAGGGACACTGCTATGAAGGGGGCACCGAATTCCCCAGCATTATTAAAAAATGATCAGAAATTAAATTTAAAATAACACGTTTTAAAATTGAAAGCAAGGAGCAACATCAAAACTCAAAACGAATAAAAACCATAGAGCATATGATTGGGTTCGCCCCCTATTCAATACCTCGCTCTTTGCGCTAAAGTTTTTTAATACTTTCGTAAGAGCTATTTATTCTAATTAATGGCATTTGTGATTAAGGGGTCGTTTTTAAAGAACTGGAAGAAAATTCGAAATCTAGCAGAAAGAGCTAGGGATTGACTAGGGTGGCAAACCTCCCGAATATACATAATAAACATATACGAATATTGAAGTTTTTTACGTAACTGAATTCGTAAGTTACTAATACTTATTACTAATAAAAACATTCGTAAATAAAATTAGCAAACTTTCGAGAAAACCCATTTAGCAAAAAAAAGTAAAATAAATATACAAATTTCATTTTAATTATACAGGTATTAATTTAAATTAAAAACATTATATTAAATAATTAAATAAATTCACAGTAATTATACATGTACTGTGAGCCAAAATCATTAATTTAAAAATGTTCAAAAATTAAATAAAATAAGAATTTTTAACTGAAACTAGGGAGCGACATTAAAACTTAAAAATAACAGAAATTATTCCGTATATGAAAGGGGCTATCCCCTCCTCAACACCTCGCTCTTTACGCTAAACTTTGACTCTTTCTCGCGACTCTATTATTTAAAACGGTAAAAACTCTATCGTACAGATTGAGGCATTGAGGAAGGGACAGCCCCTTTTATATACGGAATAATTTCTGTTCGTTTTAAGTTTTAATGTCACTTCTTACTCTCAGTTAAAAAAAACTTCTATTTTTTATTAAATGTCCAACAGAATCCGTTGCTTGATGTAAAAAGAGAACAGTTCTATGGACAATTGGGACTTTGCAATATAGCAAAAAAGTATTTGTAACAATAGTAAATGATATTATCGGAAAACTCGAAGCGTTGATGTTGAAAATTGTTTATGCATTTGAGTTTAAACCTAAAATTTGCAAAAAAAATAATAAAACTTACAAATTTAGTAACTTTAGAAATAATTAAGGTTGACTGGCTTTCGTTTCAACTACACCTCAACCTACACCTCACCTGACAGCACTGTCAAAGGTTACAATGCAAACATAGTTCCTGAATAAAAAGTTATTCTACAAAATTAATTACCAAAGGCGCCAAATGCTGTTGAATATCTCAATATTCTGCATATATGAACCATAACAAGTAAAAAACATATAGTAATAAAACTAGTTGAACCATATAAAACAATAAAAAAACTCATTAAAAATAAAAAGGAGTAAATTAGTTGGATGTTTTATTAACTTAGGTTTTTTCATTTTTATAATTTTTTTTCCGTAATTTAAGGAATAAAATCTCTTTCTTATAGAAGTCGATAACACACTTTGTTTCCAGAAAGGACTCACCTTGACTTTTTTGAGGTATGATGGTTTTTCTGTTGCTTTTTTGCATTTCTTCTACTTCCTCCGTCAAAAAAATTCGAACACGGGTGTTTCTTGATCGATTTGGATTCCTGAAGTAGAATAAAATGTCATCATCCCCGGTTTTTTTACTCACTATTTTGTGTTTTTCAGCGACGTCGCCTTTCATCAAGTTAGTATTTTCTGTCTGTGACGAACTAGCAACTCCATGCGTCATCTAGGAATGGGTTTGTGAACAACCAGATGGATTGCCTATTTTGCTTTAAAAAGTTGAATCATGGAATGATCATACGGCTGAAAGAGTCAATATAGTAGTTCTGCTGAAAATGACTGAAGTAACTCTATTACTACTTCTAACAACTCACCACAGCATCAAGCCACCTGTGGCCAACACAGGTACGCACGCTCCTCCTCCATCCCAATATATTCAAAGCCTCCCTTTTTACACCCGCCCACGAAGTTCTCATATTTCTCATATCTTCATCTACTTTTCTGAGCGCCCATGCTTCAGAGCCATATTTAACTACTGTGGTCGCTGTAGCTTCTAAGTTTCTAATCTTGGTTTGGAGACTTATCTTCCTATTTTTCTAAACTTATTTAAGGGTGAAAAAACACTCTGAGCCTTGGCTAATTTATTTTTAACATCTTCACTACTCTCACCATCTTTACTAATAATACTGCCTAGGTAAGTGAAGATGCCCACCTGATAAATCGTTTCATTGCCCAACGTCACCTTTTCATCTTCACTTATTCCTAGCCTTAGTAACTTAGTGTTCTTAACGTAGTACCCTGAACTCGCAAAACCTCTAAAAATCATTTATTTTGCTCACACTTTCATCTAGGATGCTTAAATCATAAAAATAATATAAGTCCAGGAGACTTTTTCCTACCTATTTGATTCCGTGGTCTCTCATTGCCTTGCCTTACTTAGGCAGCGCAATCACGATGCCTAAGTAACGAACAATGTTAGCACAATGTATTATTTTTTTTATCCATACCTGGGCACTTCGCATGGGCACCCATATGGGGGGGCAGGGGGGGAGGGGGGGCTCTTGCCCCCCCCTGGCTGAATGATGCTGCCTTATTTTTATATTTTTGTTCTGAGATTTCTATTACATAGCATTAAAAGTAGCAATTAGATGAAGTTTGCCCCCTCCCCTGGAATTCAGCTTATGGGCGTCCATGGCACTTCGTATCGGAGACGTTGTCCTAGAAACTTTGAAAAGGGCTCATTTGATTGGAAATTGGAGTGGCTAGTGCCTTTTTAATAGTTGAAAGTAAAATAGTTTAATAGTAAAATATCTCACCCGCCTCCAGTAAATTCTTGCCCTTTGTTACTAGGTAAATATGAAAGGGTGATTCCTCTGAAATATATTCGTAAGAAAAATTTAGATTTTGTTGGGCTATAATTTATTGGTTTTTAAGGAAAATATCTCACCCGCCTCCATTCTTGCCCTTTGTTACTAGGTAAATATGAAAGGGTAATTCTTCTGAAATATATTCGAAAGAAAAAGAAAGCCCCCTTTTCTTACGTTCAGTTTCCTTAATTTTATAGCTTTGTCCTTCCCACGTGGTCACATGCTATAGTGTCATTCAATTAATTTGTAGCCCTTAAAAGGGCTGTTGGTTAATTTGGGGTAGGGCCTAGGTCCAAAGTTAGAATTATTTAAGCCTTTGCCGCTTTTCCAGTCTTCTTTGGTAGAAGGACGGCTTGAATGTTGAGCAAAACACCTCCTTGGGCAATGGTAACCCCCGAGAGGAGCTTGTTCAGTTCTTCGTCATTTCTAATGGCAAGCTGAAGGTGACGAGGAATGATACGCGTTTTTTTATTGTCTCTTGCAGCATTACCAGCAAGCTCAAGGACCTCGGCAGCCAAATACTCTATCACTGCTGCAAGGTAAACGGGTGTGCCTGCACCAATTCGCTCCGCATAGTTGCCCTTTCTCAGAAGACGGTGTATTCTTCCCACTAGGAATTGGAGACCTGCCCTGCTTGAACGGGACTTTGCCTTTCCCTTCACTTTTCCACCCTTTCCTCTTCCTGACATGGTTTCTAGGATGCGAAATTTGCTTGGACTCTAATCACGAACAAATATAAATGATGTCTGATCTTGAAAAGCTAAAGCGCAAACAATATATACTCAAGCCGGCGAACTCAGTTCCTCTGACAAAAATTCTGTGCGCGAACTCAAGCTTGTACAAAAGCGGGTTGTAACTTGTAAACGCTATTCACTTGATAATTGAATTTTGTCACGACTTCATTTATTATGGCTCCAAAAACTTCAGGAAAAGCAGCAAAGAAAGCTGGTAAGGCGTCAAAAAAATATTACTAAAACTGATAAAAAAAAGGAAACGAAAGAGGAAGGAAAGCTATGCCATTTACATTTACAAAGTTCTCAAGCAAGTGCACCCCGACACCGGTGTTTCTAGCAAAGCAATGAGCATTATGAATAGCTTTGTCAACGATATCTTTGAAAGGATGGCCGCGGAAGCCTCTCGTCTAGCTCACTACAACAAGAGGTCCACCATCACTAGTAGAGAGGTTCAAACTGTTGTGAGGCTACTCCTACCCGGGGAACTTGCCAGTAGCATGCTAAATATGGATTCTAGACCTTTATGTTCCTTCCTATGCTATTCTGGGCCTTTATGTTCCTTCCGGTGCCAGTCTAACCAATTACGTTCCTTCCTATGCTATTCTGGTCCTTTATGTTCCTTCCTATGCTATTCTGGTCCTTTACGTTCCTTCCTATGCTATTCTGGTCCTTTATATTCCTCCCTATGCTATTCTGGTCCTTTTCGTTCCTTCCTGTGCTATTAGCCAATCAGAGAGCGGAGGTTACTCCATATACGATAACTTGATTTGTGATTGGGATTTGAATAAAAGGAATGGTTTTCACTACAATTCATATTAGTAAGAGAATTGAATTCAGAGAGGATAGTTTATTTGAGAGGATATTAGTAGAGAAAAAATGAGTGATGCATTTACATTATTGGAGATTAATGATGGAGCCGGCAGTAGCAGCAAGGATATACGAGTACCCAATGTGGCTGTGGAAATAACCGCTGGCTGTAGACTATGCCTTGAATGGGATGATATGTATGCTAGATGCGTCATATCACTAAGCAAATTTAAGCAGGAGGAGCAACTATGTTTTGCTGGAAAAGTGAATATTCTTCTTATAAAAAAACTTCAGCCAGCATTAGATGTCCAATCGAAATATATTGATGAAAACAAATGCATCAGTGAATATTATTATTGTAAATATGTTCAATAAAATTGTTTCTAAATCAAAGGTATTTTTCTTTCTATAGTAGACTAGCGTATATTTTTTAGAGTAGAAAAAGAAATTCTGGTTAGTCTGAAGTTGGTTGTGAGTGTTAAGACTAAAAAAAAAAGATGGATAGATTTGAGAAAGAGCGAATCATGAGGAATCTAGTGCTTATGGATAAACGTTTGATTCTAGATGACGATTTTCTAGAGCTGTCTATTCAAAGGAAGATATTTTCTCTGGGAATGCTTGTCGATATAATGAAAACTGATTCTCCATCATTTGACTACTGCATAAAGCTTCTACATCAAGGCCAAAATGCATTTACACAATTTATTGATATATTGATCATGACACGGGACAATGATGATATGGATATGCTTTTAAACACTAGTTTATAAATTTAGAACTTTTTTTCATTTGAAATATGGCGTTCAAGGATGATTTACTCCTCTCTCACAATCTCAGACAACTTTTTGTTGTTGCTAGCTCAGTTTCATTGTGGCGGTGAGAGTGTCAACACATGAAAAAAATGTTCCATACATGTCCGCTATGTATGTACACACTGGGCAGCTGATCATCATGTGAGAATTGCACAATGATTGATGAGTATGATGAAAAGTGTAGATTATGCAACCCGTGTAAATTGCATAGAAGATATGCTGTGCAAATTAAAGGTTGTAATTCCTGTCTTGAAGAGGTGTGTGACTCTCATCCTAGTGGCCACCTATGCTCCAATTGCCATTATGATAAATGTAATCAGTGGGAGAATACATATCCCGGTATGATTGGAAAGAATCCTAAGCGTGATTTTAGTTTATTGCTACGAGATTGGTATCGTCGTGGTTTTAGATTGTTCTGGGAGGAGGAGCCGGGGCAGCAATTCAACTGTTGGAACAACAAAAGAATTTGGTTTCTACGTCATCGTTGTGAAGACAATGGGTGTTTTGATTATAAACCCACTGATTTTTATTTGGCCGTGAAGGAATGTGATTCGCCACTTGAGGACACTGTTTGTGAAATTGCTTCAAATTAGCAAATTGAAGCATGTGAATTCTATAGAATGAATGAGAATAATATCATTGACTATACAAAGAGATATGACAAGAGTGAAGTTACACTCTACTGTAGAAAATGTGACCCTGACATTGCAGTACATCAGGATCAGTACACTGTGAATTCAGATAATCTACCTGCACTAGTTGTTGTCGACAAATACCTAGTAGAAGATGAAATCTAAAAAGTAGAAAAGTCATTTTATCATCTATATAAATTTTTATCATTTATTAATAAACAATTTCACATATATTTTTAGAACATTTTATTCGTAGGGCACTAAAATCAATATTAAATACGCTTGTAAGTATATTTTGCATTAGAAAGTTGTTCAATGGAGGTAAGTCAACGTAGATGTCGAGAAACTGCTTTTAGGTGTAGCCACGACATCTGAACATGAAAAAGAGTAGTTCATGAAAGCCACATGTCATAGTCGGTAAATCCTGTACTCTTCGTTTATTTTGTATAATGGTTTTCCCACTACTTTCAATAAAGTTGCTGATGTATGGCGTAAAGAATTTATACGCTAGACCAAGAGGATCAAAAAATTCAATATTTTTCGGTGTTTGAAAGATGCATAGCCAATGGCCGGTCTTCAAAGTCGATGGACTGCTATTAACAATGATTAAGGTATTGTTAACACTTGGAATTTTTCCATGAAGTCCGAATGTATGCAATAGGACTTGTACTGGGACATGTATGGATCCATACTAAATACGTTGATTATTTGGTTTGTCTTCATGGTGCTAGGTCTAGTAGAACACTGCCGTCGGGTGTGATTTCCCAATAGGTTTCAAATTGACTCAGTGATATTAGCGTGATACTCTCAGTCAGAGCATCGGCAAATGTACAGTCTAAACGTACATTCCCTGTTCGTACTATGCTCATATCCTGAGTCCCCGACAAGTCCAAAACAATTACCCCATGATTTTTTTGAAAACATTGAATCGGTTATTCCATTTTCAAATAATTGAGAGTCATGATCTAGGGATTGCATGGTCAACTCGTACAGAGTTCTATAGGATTTTTTGTCAAAAGATAGAGTGTACAGTGGAATACAATTCACTTTGCACATAAGGCTAGATAGACCAAAAAAATTAAAATCATGGGGGGATTCAGTCCAGGATCCAACGGCACTTCCACTCTTCACAAATGCCAAAGCCAATTTTGATGGGATTTCTCCATTGATAAATGATGAATCGCTATAGCTACGAGAGCCGGTGGCAATGTGACGCTGATTGGTGATCGTATGGGGGACAAGAAGTTTAATGTTGTTGCCATTGGCTCTTAGCTTTTCCACTGCCAATGCAACAGATTTTGTAGATAGTCTTGTACACTTTTAGTGCGAACATCAGTGACCTTGGAAAGAGTGGTGGGGGAACTTAAACTCCCCGCTTCACCAATATTTTCGAAAACACCTTTCAGAACTTCAACCATTTTGAACGTAAAGACGTTGTGTAACGTCCGCTACCCTTTTGTATACTAGTTGTGGTTGGTGACATGATACGTTTTCGCTTTTTCCTCGCCACCATTGTCAAGTTTCAACTAGATGTGCTGGTATTTTCCAAGATTGATTTAAAATCTTCTTCTTCTCCTTCTTCTTCTTCATATTTTAATGGTGTTGTCGTTGATGTTGATGCATTTTCATTTATTTTTTTTAGAATTTGTCTATTGCTAATAAGACTTTTGGGGAAGTTTAATATATTTAGAAAGTTGTATAGATGAGCGTCAAATGATAATAGTCCTTTACGATTTGTAACCATATCATAGATTAAATCAAGTAGATTATAGCTCTTACCCTGAATTATAATCCCTTTCCCATTGCTCTCAACTTGAATATGATCTTGACCACTTTCCATGAGATAGGTTAGGAGACGTTTACTTTGTTTACGATATGAGTGGGGCATTAGATTTCCAATTTTCAATACAATTGAATCCAATTCCTCCTTCTTTAATTGTGTTCCAGCAGCAGAATTTTGAGGAGATGATTCTTTTTTGTGATCAATACCATTGGACTTCGCACGATAGGGCTTATGTTTGTCCACTCAGCGAAGTGCATCTTGAAGTAAAAGCAGTTTTTTATCATCCTCAATATTCTCGTTGTCAAGGAATTTACTCAGATTGTTCTCAAAGTGTTCCACGGGTGAGAGAGCGAGTTCTATTGGAGTCAATTTATAGGTTTTTGCCATTCTCTAGAGAAAACTGTTTACAAGTCCTGCAATTATTGGCAGTAAAAGTGTGAAAAAGCTGCAGCCCGCCTGAAGAAGACGTTTCTTTTTAAAATTCTTTCCTTTGTTTTTATAGGCCAATGTACGTACAATGGAACGATGTTGCTTTGTCTGTTGCTTAACTACTTCTGGCAGTTGAACATTGTCCTCGGTCAAATTCAAACAAATTTCGGATATTAGATTAATGAAATTATTGTCAATACCATGTTTGAGTATGGCTTTTCTAAGCGAGGGTTTTGAAGTGCTTAGAACTGAAAACAGATGTCTATTTTCATGTAGTTTCTTCAGTGGCATGACGGCAACTAATAGGTCTTTTCTATGTTTACGGGGAGATATACTGTAATTTCATTGTCGAAAATATCTGTGACTACACGCAGATTCTCGGGTGTATTTTGATTAAGATCCAACAGGATATAGCCGTATGGTTTATTAGTTGCCTGATTGTATGCTGACAGCAGAAATTTAGGGGTGCCTGGATAGATTTGTTTATTGAGGGTTATTAGGGAGCTGGAATCGCGAACAACTCTGTAGATTATATAGTAGGTGCAGTTCAATGCAACTGTTCGCATACATTTGCTCTGATGAAAGAGATTGTGTAGAACCAGAGTAACAGAACTCTGTTCATGATGAGAGCGAACGGTGAATAATTACAGCATTTCCTGGGACCATTGTACAATAGATTCAGCCTATTCGTCAATAATCAGCCAAGAGTTTGCTTCAATAATGTTGAAAACATCAAGTCTCTGTATGAATTGTATCTGCACCAATCCCATCGTGGTAATTGCTTTTATTTTATCGTATGACACCTGCCAAATACTTTAACAATAGTAGATTTTTTTCGGCTTTTCCACAAACATTTTATCACAATTTTTAATTATTTTAGTTAAGAGAGTTGTTTTGCCCGACATTGACGGCCCACACAGAAACGATCTGAATGGTGTTTTAAATTGATACATGTTCCCTTCAATAGTTCACCTGGACAACTAACTGTAGACTCTAGTTGTCTAATGACTAAATAATTTCCCTATTACTACTACATTCAAGAACAAAATCAATAAAGAATCATATTTCTTGTATTATAAACAGCACTTTATAGAAAACAAAAAAAATACACCTTTTTCAATTTATTTATTAAAAAAGCACTAGAAAAAGCACTTAAAATAATATCACTTTTTTTTTAATTTGATTGCAACATGTATATTTAAAAAAAAAATCTGCTGTAAGTAAAAAAAGATAACTTTGGTAATGGCGGTGCGCCCCCCGCTGGCAGCAAGCCCCCCCCCCCCCGAGACGCGAGCCCCTCCCCCCTCCCACATGGCTGAGAGGCCCCCCCAAAGGCTTTAGGGAAAAATTTATTGGACTTTATTCAAACCGAGACTTTCCCTATGGATAACACAGTCGGCCCGGTCTGAAGTTAAATAGTGCCCAAGGGGGAGGGTAGTCACACCGTCTTGAAAAACATAGACCTTGTCGGAAATGGTACTCATGGCAATTTTTTCTACATTTACAGTAAAGTTCCTGCAGTTGAGGGAGCGAATTGCCAGCAATTTGGCTCGTGGAATTGTATTTTGAACAATACAATTCCTATAGATGTCCATGTCGAAATTCTTATCCACATATTGCGTGGGTACTCCTTTGCAACGTTTCTTGATTTCCTCGTCGTGTGTCTGTATAAAGTACACCTTCGGACTTACAAACATACCACGGGAAATCATGTCACTTCCCGTTTCTGATTTAAAAATAAAAGCTGATTTGGCGCCCGACGTTTCACTAGCTCTGGGTAAAGCCCACTTCAATTGGTGTAGTCCATCCATGAGCTGATAATTTCACCGTGCATCAAATCATCAATTAGATTTGGGGTTTTTACTTTTAACAGTAGACAATCTGTGTCCCCGTAGCAGACCTCTACTTGCCCCTTTTCCCGCCACTGTACCCTAGCCACACTGTAGTAGAATTCCAACATGAGCTTTTTAGAGATCTCCAAGATCGCGCTGCCTGCAGGAATATTTTTATTCAGGACAATGCTTCTTTTTTTCTTATTCAATAGTACCATGTCCGGGCCAATGATCGTGAAAGAAGTGTAATTTGGATCAGCAATAATTCGAGCACATTGTTTGGGATCGGTCACGAAGTCACAACGATTCCTATTGCGAACACTCTCGCACATTTTGCCAAAAGCCAAATTCAAAATAAGCTTATAAATTTCTTTTTCGGTTTTCGTTTGTGCTTAAGAACGTTTCTTGACAAAAGTATCAACAAACGTTTTCAGATAGGGTTTTTGACTAAACTGGAACGCTCTATGAATTTGTGACGTTGAAACCATTGTTGCACATCCATATTAAATTCACATGATGTAAAACAATATTTATTTTCGACAGAAGGTCAGCAATAAGTTTTTGTTTTGAAGGTGACCAATGCAATCCGTCCACCTCAACTAAACGCCTATTGTGAGGGCTCAAAGAGCTCCTAGTTACAGGTCTATTGATGCACGGGAAAACAAAATCCTTTACTGAATCGTGAAGCTCAACTGGTATCTTCCCATCAATTTCAAAAAACCATCCAACCGGTCCATTCTCCACAACACTGTCAATGTTGGGGAAATGGGGAGCTTGAGGGTCATTGAGCCATTTATAGTCACCACATGGTAACGCATAATGGGACATGGCCAAGGGTTAGAGAGAATTCATATTAAGGAAAACTGCATCCGATTTTGTCCCCGTCTTCTCTCCAGTTGGATCAGTTTCCAAGATACGATCCCCGTGAAAAACATATCCACCCCTCATTGACCTTTCGATGAACAGATGCTGATTGATGTCAGTGATTAGGCCAATTTTTTCCCGACTAATTTTTAGGATGAGGTCCATCACCAGATGAGGAGATGAAAAATAATACCCCAAATCAAGATTAAATTCCCCATAGATTTTGTCCGTATTTTTACACATAATGTCTAACAAAGTTAACACATCACTCGACAAATACAGCTTGCAGTAGTCAAAGCCATTTTTACACCCTCCCTCTGCCCACACTTTTTTAGCAAAACTGTATTCATCGGGGGTGCATCTACGATCGTGTAGACTGTCGTAAAACGAATCAATCGAGGGAATAGTTTCCTCGACGAATCTCGACATGGAACAATAATAATCATAATGATATATGCCCTTGACCGTCAACAAATCATTTAAATCATTTGGAAATTGTTGCTTGAGAAGGGGGAAAGCGTTGCAGCCGTCCTCGTATTTCTGTACTTGAATTAATTCGCTCAATGATTTAGGGAAAAAACTGTAGGAATCTAAAAAGTGAATTTTATTCGTTTACTCAACGTCGTCTTCAACAAATTTCCACCTAAATTCCAAAACAAGCAACTTTTCTGATGATTTAGGAATGATTTTGTAGGAAATTTGCTGGTAGCACATACAGATCGCAGTAAGAATTATGTGTAAAATTCGGAAGAAAGAGTTGCTATTTAATTTTTAAATTACATGAATTGTGAGCCCACCCCCAAAAGTTACTTTTTCCCGTTGAATTGGTGCCAATAAGGTGATTTTGATCCTGGAGAGCGTCTTTTGGGGCAAGAACAACCCTACAAACTCAACAAATTGTCCCCTTTTCTAGTGCCAGTTGCTCCTTATCTGATAATGACACTGGTTAGTTGGTGTGACGCAATCGTGAAATTGCACCGTTTGCTGTTTTTATTAAAGATAACTTTTCCATGCTGCGCTCCTCATCCATAGCCAAAAAAAACTCTTCCAGCTGCATTTTATTATTGGAATCGCGACGAGCTTGTGCATAGGAACACGCAACTAGTTTG
Source organism: Artemia sp. Kazakhstan ARC1039 (assembly GCA_029168905.1). NCBI lineage: Eukaryota > Metazoa > Arthropoda > Branchiopoda > Anostraca > Artemiidae > Artemia > Artemia sp. Kazakhstan ARC1039. Next base: position 14,951 of record JAQQPU010012873.1, read on the forward strand.
TGTTCCTTGACTATATTTGATACCTCCACCAGTCTTGATTCACAGTCTAAAGATACTTTATCAAGTTGTAGCAGGGAATTTTGGAAGTTTTTAAATTGTAAAGCATCTTTGCCTTCTGCCGGCATTTCAATTCTTTGATTGCCATGAATTTTACAATGTCTCATGTGATCCGAGAATGTTCGTTCAGATGTGAATGGGGAAAGGCACATGGGGCAATAGTGACGTTCCCCATTTTTTTTTGCCTTGGGATAAGAGTCGACTTATTGCCGTAATGGGGAAAAAATGACCATAGGATTTGACATCTTTGGGGGGCTCACAAATAACCCAAACCCAATTTTTAACATTATCTACCATCGGTGTCCTAACAGAATACAAGACCCCTTTTTCATTTGGTATCTTTCCCCCATTTCCAAATTCCGTGTCATACTGGAGAATAACCACCCCCAACCCAAGATTTTCATTTGCTTTTTCAAATATGGTTATTTCTTTCAAGGACACCGGATACTTCCCCTCTAAACAGTCAAAATTTACTTTGGGAAATTTTTTTCCACCGTTACGAGCAAGGATGTCGAGATTTTTCATTGTTGAATCTATTCTTAATGTTTTGTGGGCTGCTGCTAGAAATGCATATTTAAAGAATTGCAGCCCCGTGTCAAAATAGAAACCCTGAACTCCTTTGGTAGCCGAAAAATCTGGGTGGCATTTTATTTTTAGATTACCCGCTCCCCTTAAAATAAAGTTTTTTTT
>JAQQPU010012875.1:6510-25252 GCA_029168905.1 Artemia sp. Kazakhstan ARC1039
CTAAAACTCTAAACTCTTAACTAAAACTAAACTAAACTAGAACTCTAACAAAAACTCTAAGCTAAGACTCTAAGCTAAAACTCTAAACTCTTAACTATAACTAAACTAAGCTAGAACTCTAACTAAAACTCTAAGCTAAGACTCTAAGGTAAAACTCTTAGCTAAAACTAAAATAAACTAGAACTCTAACTAAAACTCTAAGCTATGACTCCAAGCTAAAACTCTAAACTCTTAACTATAACTAAACTTCAACTCTAATTAAAACTCTAAGCTAAGACTCTAAGGTAAAACTCTAAACTCTTAACTAAAACTAAACTAAAATAGAACTCTAACTAAAATTCTAAGCTAAGACTCTAGGCTAAAACTCTAAGCTCTTAATTAAAAGTAAACTAATTTAGAATTCTAAATAAAACTCTAAGCTAAGACTCTAAGGTAAACTTCTAAACTCTTAGCTAAAACTAAACTAAATGAGAACTCTAACTAAAACTCTAAGCTAAGACTCCAAGATAAAATTCTAAACTCTTAACTAAAACTAAACTAGAACTCTAACTAAAACTCTAAGCTAAAACTCTAAGCTAAGCTAAGACTCGTAAGTTTCGCCCAAATAATCCCCTAAAAGTAATTTCTGCGTGTTCCTTTGTTTCGGCATCACTGCGCTGTCACATTTGAAGCTCCTAGAAAACCCTTTCCCGCGTAAAATATATTCAATCTGTTTTCATCTCGAAGGTGTTCCTAGCTACACTATTATGGCTTCGATAGAATATCAATTTATCTCTCTGATCTAAAGATCAGAGAAGCCATATTTAAAAATAGAATATCAATTTGTCTCTGTCAGTAAAGATCAGAGAAGCCATATTTAAAAATAGACTTTTTATCTCTTTAGAGTCCCGTATAATTCCTAGGAAACAAGTGATGTCGTTTCTAATTCCGTTAGTGGATCAATAATTACCCTTAGAAACAACAAATAAATTCCCCTTTCATGGATCAATAATTCCCCTTAGAAACAAGAAATAAATTCCCCTTTCGTAGATCAATAATTCCCCTCGATTATGCAAATCAAATTCCCCTTCGAGTCGATCAATACATCTCTTCCCGTTAATGCGCATGTGCAAACTTCACCCCGGAGTCATTACACCTAGACGAACAACAACAAATCAATTGACCTTGACCCCATTAGACTCGATCGATAATCCTTGAATAAATTATGTGTGATCAGTGTTAGACTCAATTGTAGATGGCAGCACATGTGTTCGTACGGGAGCCATTAGGTCATTCCTACTCTTATACCTTGAATCAAAATCTTGGGTTTTGGTCTCAGCGTAAGTAAATAAGTCTTCGATTTCTGAGTAGCGACTTGCTACCTAATTTCCACGGGAGGGGGGGGGGTCAGTTTACAAATGATTTTAGTGAATACTTTGTTTCCGGTAAAAATTTTGACCGAGTAAAAAGAGTTACCGGTGGGGCACCCCAGTCTCAGTTTCATCTTCGAAACAATATTTTTCAAACGTTGCTAGTGCCATAGAAAGTCTAGTGTTACCGAGTCAAAACCAACAAATTAAATTGTGAAATTTATTAGTCAAATGAACAACCAATTGTTAATTTTTATCAATTAAATTATTACAATGCAATTATTATTTCAGTTTGTTAAGTTTTACCTAAGAGGTTCTTTGTTTTTCCAAAAATGTAAATAGTATCAGGAAAAAAAATTGATGGTTATACCTATGATGCATATAAGGATTAATTTTTGATTGGGAAAGGGAGCAAATGGGGGAAAAAAATGTGAAAACATGTGAATTACACAGCAAAATTATGACCAATTGGAAAACCTTAAGTTTCAAAATTTCATATATATTTCAGTTTTACTACTTTCCTACTAAGCAAACATACTTTTACTACTTAGCTTTTGCTCTTCTTACTTTCTATGAATTGTATCGATAGTTAGGGTAAAAAATGAAAGAATCAAATTACCGCTGCAAGTTTCTCTACAGCGGTTTTTCAATCTTTCCGTGGGAGGGGTCCTTAACCCCAATTTCACGGGGAAATCCTCCGATATCCACTGCCTGTGCTCAGTAATGTAGATGGGTAATTTTGTTTTTACCGATATTAGTCAGCAGTCTGGCAAGTTTTACATTGTCGTTTTATTTTAATGTATATTTGGGCTAAAAATTTATCCAAAATAAACGTATGTATATTTAGATCAAGCTAAAGCGTCTGGTGACCGCTTGGAAATGGCAAGAGCAACATTTACCATTGGAAGAACATATCACCAATGGGCAAGTCTCGACTCTAATTTACCAAAATTGGAGGTAAACCGATTATTAGGGTCGGCTGAGCAATATTTCATACAAAGCATGGAAATTACTGAAATTTGTCGACGAAGGTAAGCCTTTTCCTAAATAAAACTGCTGCTAATTTAACTCTAACGTTTCTTCACAGGCTTCGTTCTACTGAGCTCCGCTATGGACAAAATGGCTAAAGTCAGTGAATTTTACTGAAGCCAACGCTCAGGTAGTAATCATTTTCGATATTAGTTGAATTTAGATTTTAGAATCTAGGGGGGGGGGGCTGGGAATAGAAAAAATATTGACAAGGCTGAAAACAGTTTTAAGGGATTAAGTATTGCAAAAAAGTTACTGTGCTTCACAAAACACATTTTTATGGTTTTATTGCCGATTAACAGAAGTCTGGGAACGGAGTGTTGGCACCACTCCAAAAGATCCAAAATAGGGCTGATAGGGCAGGTTTACTCGTTACCCACGACTCTCCAGTCTGTTAGTGAGGATTTTGGTGAAGTGCTGATTGCTGTTTTCAACAAGAAATTAAATTCACCTCCTTCTCTAGAGATTTCTTGTATTGTGCTCACAATGGTCCAACCGAAAAGACAGACTCGAAGGCACACAACCCGGTCCAAATATCTTAGGTTGGAAAGCCGAGAACAGGGTACTTGAAGAACTAGTTCGTTCGACGTTGCACTTCGATCTGGAATAATTTTCCTGGGGAAGTTATCCTTAAAAGTTTTTCTGTTGACTCTTTCCAGAGAAGATTCTACAATCGTCTAAAACCTTGATAAAAGACAAGTGGCAAATCATATATTTGATTATACTTGAGCCGCGTATTTAGGAATTAAAAAATGAAATAGAAATAAAACGTAGGAATCTATTTTCTAACCGGGATGAAGAGAATCTATGATATTAAGAGCTAATTTCCATTTAATTGGGGAAAGAAAAAAAATTCCTAGGAGGGATTAATTATAGTGAAGGACCCTGTGCATGCCCAATGTTTGGATGAAGAGCTTGTCAACCTCTTGGCAAAAGAACTGAAGGAGTTGAGGGTTGAGCTTCAGTTTATATGTTTGACGGGCTAATTTTTCCCAAAATTCATTTAGCATCAGGGATTTCAGGAATATAACATGCGTGATTCCGTTTGTTCGGTTAGCCATATAACATAGGAAAAGATTTCCACTCTGTTTGTAAGTTTACAAAATGTTATTTCTTTTTTGTTATGCTATATTCTGTTATGCTATAAAGTACCGTTATTTTTACTTGTGAGGCTTAGTACTATTTAGTGTCTGTCATGTATATTTTTTCTTTACTTAATGGCCCACAAGAGTTTCTATGCTAAATAATCTATCGGCTTGACTGTAGATTGCCACTTTAATGCGATCTCTTTTTCTATATATTACAGCAGCATTCTTAAGTTACTATGCTTCAGTTTTCTCCAAAAACTATGTTCGGGAAGGAAAGACCGATTTTTTCATTTATTATGAAATATTTTATAATGGTAAATATTTTACCATTTATAATGGTAAAATGTTGTGTACAAGTAAGAAAACAATGACAATAAGAAACTCCTTCTCAAAAGTAAAAAGGCCCAATGCCAGAACTACAGACTAGCCTATAAGATACACAAAAGGCTAATTGTTGTGTTATTATCCTTTGTGGACAGTGGCGTATTTAGGATTTCTTTTCAAGGAGGGGGGGGGGGAACCAGCCAAAAGCTCTCAACCATATCGAAGAGCTCTAAGCTTGCTAATCCGTGACGCAGATAAAAACAACATGATGACTTCAAATACTTCTTAATTTTAATACTACTTGATTTCCTCCCGCATTCGCTTAAAACATCGTCAATATCCACCTTGACATTATGATGGATAGACGTGTGTGCAAGACCATTCAACCTGCCCTCTCCTGTCTGATTTCGGAGGTTTGTTTTAAGCTGCCTTAGCGTGGTTAAGTGAACGCTCTGCAGATGCCGTGGTAATAATGAAAGTGGAGAATCAAACAGTTTGTGGTAATGAACTGTAAATAAGGGGTGACCCGTCTCAATGGTAACCAAAACTCTAAAAAACGGAACTTTGATACCAATAGATACATCAAAAGAATCAGATTTTTATGCTGGTTTCAAATGTATAATTTTCATCAAGTTTAATCCTACCCATCAAAAGACGCGCCTGAGAAAATTTGCCTGATTTTCGAAAAAAGGAGAAAACACCCCTTAAAAGTCATAGAACCTTAATGAAAATCGCGCCATCAGGTTCAGCGTATCAGAGAACCCCACTGTAGAGGTTTCAAGCTCCTATCTGCAAAAATTAGGAATTTTGTATTATTGCCAGAAGAAAGATCACGGATGCGTATTACTTTGTTTGTTTTGGTTTTTTTTTTCCCCAGGGGTGATCGTATCAACCCAGTGGTCCTAGAATATCGCGGGGGGACTCATTCAAACGGAAATTAAAAGTTCTATTGCCCTTTTTAAGTGACCAAAAAATGGAGGGCAACTAGGCCCCTCCCACGCTCATTTTGATCCCAAAGTCATACGATCAAATTTTGAAATAGCCATTTTGTTCAGCATGGACGATAAATATAATAACTATGTCTTTGAGGCAGACTTAATCCCCCACAGTCCCCGGGAGAAGGGCTGCAAGTTATGAACTTTGCCCATTTTTTACATATATTATTGGTTATTGGGAAGTATACAGACGTTTTCAAGGTTTTTTTTTCTGGTAGTGGGGGTGGGGGTTGTTTGCCGTCACGTGGGAGGAAGTTTTCATGGGGGAAGGGACATTGCTATGAAGAGGGCGCCGGATTTCCCAGCATTATTTAAAAAAAAACATTCAGAAATGAAATAAAAAAAACAAGGTTTTCAACCGAAAGTAAGGAGTAACATCAAAACTTAAAACGAAAAGAAATTATTACGTATATGATTGGGGTCGCCCCCTAGTTAATACCTCGCTCTTTACGCTAAAGTTTTTTAGTACTTGAATAAGAGCTATTTATTCTTATTAACGACCTTTGTGATTAAGGGGTCATTTTTAAAGAATTGGAACACAATTCGAACTTTAGCTTAAAGAGCAAGGTATTGACTAGGGGGCGAAACCCCCAATATACGTATTATTAATCTATGAATATAGAAGTTCGTTACGTAAGTTAATTCGTAAGTTACGTATATTTATTACTAATAAAAACGTTCGTAAATAAAATTAAACAAGTTTTTAGAAAGCCATTTAACCAAATAAAAGTAAAATTAATATGTAAATTTTGTTTTAATTATTCATGCACGGTGAGCCAAAATCAAAACCTGCATTAATTCAAAAGCGTTCAAAAACTAAATAAAAAAAACAAGTTTTTTAACTGAAAGTATGGAACGACGTTAAAACTTAAAACGAACAGAAATTATTCCGTATATGAAAGGGGCTGTCCCCTCCTCAATGCCTCGCTCTTTACGCTAAAGTTTGACTTTCTCACAGCTCTATTTTTTTAAAACAACAGAAAAACTTTAGCGTAAAGAGCGAGGCGTTGAGGAGGGGACAGCCCCTTTAATATACGGAATAATTTCTGTTCGTTTTAAGTTTTAACGTCGTTCCTTACTTTCAGTTAAAAAACTTGTTTTTTTTTATTTAATCATACTAACAATTAGGGTAAAAACCTTGTTTTTTTAACTGAAAGTAAGGAGCGACATTAAAACTTAAAACGAACAGAAATTATTCCGTATATCAAAGGGGCTGTCTCCTCCTCAACGCCTCGCTCTTTACGCTTAAGTTTGACTCTTTCTCACAACTCCATTTTTTTAAACAATAAAAAACTTTAGCGTAAAGAGCCAGGCGTTAAGGAGGAGACAGCCCCTTTCATATAGGGAATAATTTCTGTTCGTTTTAAATTTTAATGTCGCTCCTTACTTTCAGTTAAAAAAAACTTGTGTTTTTTATTTTATTTTCAATCAAGAGTGAATGCACAGTCGGAAAAATGGAACTCTTGCACGCACCAAGGATTTCAGAAATTTTTTGGGACATTAGGACTTGCCTATATGCCTCCGTTCAGTTTTTCTGATAGTCAGCTCAGCAAGAAGACTAGTCTAATAGAAAAAACAACTGCTTATAGTTTCGCAGCTTCGTCACAACATCAGCCAGTGTAGTTTCAACTATAAAACAAGGGAGAATAAGTTGGGTTTGACATGCAGTAGCGCGGGGTTAAGAAATTTCACATCGAGTTTTTCTCATAGCTGTTCGAGTATGGGGAAAAGACAAAGCCCTTGTAAAAAAAGAGAAGTGTCTGGAGACAGAAATGACCAACAACCGCGTCTTGGTATTGCGATAAGTGTCGCAACATTTTTAGCTGCCTTGGCTGCTTTTCCATAAACAGAAGGAAAATTTCCATCCGCTGGCTCTTTTAATGCAGCCTTGCTTAGATTGGCATGTTAACAGAAGGTAAGTAGATCTAAATCTGTTTTCTGCAGGGAGACGGAAGTTGAAAGCAGAATGGAACTTACTTTTTCAACATGGTTCAGAGAGAAAATGAAATTCAACTTGGATATGACTGCTGCTATGGAGTTAGCTTTCGCCATTAGACTGGAATCGGACTGGTTATCATCAAAGCTCTCCAATACTCAGACAACAGCAGGGAAAAGCTCCAGAAAAGTGATAACACAATCATACACTTCAATCCTCTATATGTCGCAAAAGCGAAGGAATTTTTTATTCTTTGTATGCGCCGGAACAGATGGTAGAGCAAAAGCTGATGACTCAGTTCGTCTTGGAGAATAGGAAAAAGAACGACTCTTGCAAGTATCCATATAGTATTAGAATTAAGACAATGCAAAGAACAATGCGTGTAAATGGCAAGCGGATACTGCTTTCGTACCTCTGGTTAAGCGCCCCTGCACAAACCGGACATGTTAATACAGGTAAATTCCAACTAACTTGTTCATGTCTTATCAGAACTCGAAGCACAGTCTTATAGTCTGCTTTGCCAGATCTACACCACTTAAGTCATTTGTAGTGTCGATATTCAAAAACCTTTTTCTATTTGATGAGCGTCATAGAAACAGATGACAAGATCAAGCTGTTCTTTTGAAGTTACATCACTCATCTGATCGGTCAATATCGAAAAAACACTGCGTTTTTCGCTCTATTCAAAATTGTTTCCTAGATGACATTGCCTACACTATCGATGATATCGTTGTACACTAGAGGAGATATTTCGGGTTTTTAGCGGATGATTCGGAATGCCTCCGAAATTTTGACCTTCACAGCTGCACAATTGTTGGCCATGTTTCATAGTCTATTTAATTCTTAAGCTAATTCCAAGAGGAGATAGGAGAACTGACTACAAGTCGCCGTTCTCCTTTCTTTGTAGGCCTCACGAGAAAAGTCTTGGTAGAAAAAATGGGAAAATGAACCCAGGCCTCATAAGATAAGGGACAAAAAAAAAATGCAACTATTGTTGTCTAACAACCCGTTCTTATGTGCCTTGGCTCATGTACAATCCTCTTCTCTTATTTAGCAAGGATTTTAAGGCACATGTTGTTAGTAAAATCGAGCAAAAATCGTATGAGGTGTTTTTTTTTAAGTTTGAGTCTTGAGATTAGAAATTTGGTAGGTATAAAGCAGCCACTGCAACTCTAGTTCTTGTATTTGTCTTCATTTCACCCCATCTTTCCCAAGAAATTAAACAACACATCCCTTTCTAAGTATTTTCAATTTGTAGAAAAAAGACCAGTTTGACAATCAATATATTCAGTTTTTAGAACTACTAAGTTAATAAAAACTGTCTGTCAAAGAAACTACCCCGCTGTGCGCTGTAGCTTCTCCATTAGAGTTACGGACTTGCGGCACCTGTTTTTTAACTACAAAGACTTTTTAGAATTTCTGAACTTATTTAGGGTATTGCAGAAAGTTTTTATTCAACAATAATTTTAATTGAAATAAGGTATTTAAACTGTTGTTAAGCTTTTCATGCTGGCCAATAATGCTGATTATAATTTTAGATCTAGATTCAATAGGAAACTGATCCGGAGAATTAGCGTCAATGTATTATTGTAGGGCTAATGTGTTTCGTTCTTAATGTCCAACCTTTCTCGAGCATTTTAAAACGTGAAAAAAGGCAAATGCTGTATAAAGCTGCAATGAAAGAAGGTAATTGATTAATTATACCTTCGAGTGGAATGGTTTTTCTAGGAATGAGATTAGACGAGTACCTTATACCCTTGCCTCAGCAACTGAAACAATAGGAGTCAAAGCAGCATCTTCATCAACTTCACGCACTCTTTGAATAAAGAAATTCTACGCAGGTTTCAACGTGATAAAACGTAAACACATAGGGCCGTTCTTTTACTCATCTTTGTGCCAAGATCTTACATCTTGTAGTGTTCTTTTGCAAACGTCTTTCATCATTCTGCTCTGATCAGCAGTCTAAGAGCAATGATGAGTATATCATCAAAGTTATCTCATCTTTGTTCTATGTGGCAGAAAGATGGCGTCCTTCATACTTTTTGCTAACATCAGTGAGCTGTAAGATCTTAGAACAAGATGAGTTAAAAGAACGGAAATCTTTGCAGAAAGATGTAAGATTTTAGTGCAAAAGAACGGCCCTAATAAGTAGTTGGTGGAGACACGAGCAAAGGGATGAAATGACAGAAGGAACGACAACTCTCGGCTAAGGATGTAGGAGAGATCTTAAAACTATAGAATTGTAAAGGAAAAAATTTGTAATGCAGCACTTCCAATATATTGTCGTACACAACAAAAATCAAGGGGGCTGCTGAAAGCAAGAAATTAAACTCTGAAAAAAAAAATTTGAGAAGACGTGGGCCCCCTTCCTAAATACGCCACTTCCCGTTAGTTCACCTGGACATATGGTACCACTCCACTTACTTTTGAGCTACCATCCTTTCCGAGGCAGGAAATAGAACACTTTCGTAACAGTAATGCCTAAAAAAGGGGGGGGATGAGCTGTTTATTGATGAGTTATTGATGGGTTCATGAGCTATAACGTTTTGTAACTAATTATCACTAGCGGAAAAAATATTGCTCTTTCTGACAAAAAAAAAATGAAATTACAAAAGAGAGAGTGTTTCTCAAAATCCTGAAGGGGGTGGGGCAGAAAAAAATAGGAAGGAAATTTCTTCCAGTGTTTTTTTCTGTATCTTTTCCAAAGTGCAGTATATCCTAATTTTAGACTTCTGCAAATAGTTGGAAATGTGAGATTTTGGCAACCAATTTTGTTGCAAATTTGTGAGAAGCAAAAACGCTCTTAGTTTTTAATAGCATTTGGATAGCAGATAGTATCTTTTTTTCCCAAAGGAGATGAGGGATAATTTTGAAAAAAATGCAAAAAGCATGTGATCTATATGAACGATACAGGGAATTGACTCTTTTTTGAGTAGATGCTTGATTGGAAGAACCCCCCAGGGCTTCTGGTCGGTCAGGAGCACCTCCCTTTTATCTTATCGGGAGAAGTTAAATCGTGTGTCTAATTAATTTGTGTTACCAGTTTATTTATTGTACTTTCCTGAGCAGCAAAGTTTATAATGAAACTCTATCAAAGATTCCTGGTATGCCAGATGTGTACGGGTTGTGGTTAGTTACCGATCGCTCGTGGGTTCATGTCCCAACATCGGCGAAGACCTTTTTCTCGTTCTTTCGTTTTCAGTTATAATTACTTAAAGGAAGTATATACGTTACTCATTGCATTAATTAATTTAAAGTTCATAGCTTAAATTGATTTTTTTTTTGTCATCACATTCCTTATACAGGTTGTTGTAATTTTAATCCTTTTGTGCCATTTTTTTTCTCTTTTTTTTGGTGAAACTTATAGATTGGAAAACGCTTAAACATTTGAGTATTTTTAAAAAGTGCTTTAAAGCTTCAAAAAATAGCGGGAAATGGGCAAAAATAACAGGAAGTGTGCCATAAGTTGGTTCAATTTATTTCCTGCTTCTGTTATAGATCAAAAAGCGCTTAGACATTTCAGTTTTGTTCCAAAGTGAATTTTATCATATTTGAATCTTCAAAAAATAGCTGGAAAGTAAGTTTTTTGTGTCAGCATTGTTTTTTTTCCGAAAATGGGTGGCAAAAAGGTAAAAAATGAAATGTTTGGTAGTATATAAATCTCAAAACCCTATAACCTTTCCTTCCTTTCCTCCGTTGTTTAATGTGTTGTTTTATGAAGCTGAAGAGCTCTTCAATAGTTGAAAAAATATGGCATATTTAATGCCATGCTTGGATACGCATTGGAAAAAAAAAAGTTTAACCTTTAACCATCGCTATAAGGGATTTCGAATATTTGTTTGATATTGGATTATAAAAAAATTCAAAGTAATATTCATTAAAAATCAGTAATTCAATGATTATTTATTAAATTTCAGGGGCGGAAAAGATGTGGAAATAGATAGCATGACTGGAAGAGCGGTGATGAACATCGGCTTAGTTTGTGAAACTAAGAACGATATTGAATCAGCCGTTGAAAACTTCAAAAAGGTACGTAGCAGCAGAGTCGTTCCCAGAGGGAGGGGCAACCGGGTCAGCTGCCCAGGGCGCCACAGCTGGATAGGGGTGTGGCGGGGGAATGGTCTACTTTTAATCAAATTTTGCACTTTGATTCGGATTTTTTGCTTATATTTGAGTCGGGAGGAGGGGGCTATCATTAATTTTAATTTTTCCCAGGCTCAACCAACCCTAGAAACGGTTCTGTGCAGCAATTTTCTTCTCTGACATTGGATAGAAGAACTTTCGAGGAAAGAACTTTCCAAAGATTGTTGGCAGTTAGTTTTCCAAGGATTGGTTAGTTTTCAAAGATTTTCCAGAGATTTCCAAAGATTAGTTTTCCAAAGAACTTCCAAAGATTGTTCCAAAGATAGTTTTTAGTGGCCTCTTTTAAGGTTAATTTTTATAAAACCTCGCTCTAAAGACATAGAAACTTGGACAGAGTTATCATTATGATAATGAAAAATAATCTCGGTCCTTAAAATTTCAGCCGTCCCCAGATGAAATCTAATTTCTGTAAGACTTAACAATATGAAACTTCCATGTGTTATTTCTAAAATGATTATGGAAGAACCCACTATCAAGGAAGTATCCTTCGCTGTCCGTATAAAAATAAAGATGTCTGTGATACTTTTTTATAAAGTACGGTGTTCTTATATTAGAACCCAACGTCAACAGTAAATAGAGGCTGTTCTGGTGAAACTCTTTATGCAGTGACGACCTTAGCTTAGACCTTATATCTGTTCCGGAACACCTTTCCCAGGGCGTCCAGAGGCACCCTGGGTAAGGTGTCGCCAAATTTTCTATTGATAAGGTGCTGCCAGTATGGCCTCCCACAGATGTTTGATTGATGTGTTAGGGTTACATAGATCTGGCTGGTACGCTTGTTGCAGGGTGTTTTGGGGAGCTTGGTTGCCGTTAGAGCGCTGCACTCGATTGGCGGAGATTGTCCATGCGTAGTACGTGACTGAGGTATTTGCGTTGACGATATCTTATGCCATTTGCTGCATGAGACTGGTCTGTCTTGTCGGGCTATTATGAAATCACTTTAAAGTTAGCTTATTCCGTTTGGAATCTATTCTAGAAATGACGCAGTTTCAAACTCTCGTGTTCATTTTGCTAACCCAGGAATTTCTTCGTTAAAATTTTTAAGCTTTTATTTTTTACCGACAAGATGGACCTTAATCCTTGTTGAAACGCTTGAACCTTAAATTTTTGATGATTCTTGTTGAATTTTTAAAGATATTAAATAAATCTCCTTTGAATTTTCACGGATTTCGGTTATTCTAATCAACCTAGCTCATCGAACCTCACGTGAAAAATGTCCCTGCTAGTTGTTATTTTCAATTTATTACAAGAGTAATATAACAAGTGTAATATAGGAACATTTTTCACTTTCTAGCTAGTTTTGAAAAATATTTAATACACTCGTTTTGGGGATGATTATATGTAAATCATATTTTCACGGTGTGGAGATCTGAAATTCCAAAGATAATTCTTCATCAAAGATAATTAGACGGGGGTAAGCGTTTCAGTGTGATCTTATCTCAGAATCAAGATGTTTCTGGGATAAAAGGGGAGCTATAACCCCTTCAGTAACCATATTGAACGTGAACGCTTTTTTTTAAAATATATTCTTCCAAATGAACAGAATTTAAGAGACCTAAATACGTAGGAGAGCTCACATTTGAATTTAATAGGTTTTTGTATCACTTTCTTGCCTTTTTAAGAGTTGATAATATCCTGAGGCACAGAGTGGTACGTATGCTGAGGGGCCTTCTGACGGTTGTACACCAAAATATCCAGATTTATTTACTTTTCCATATTCTCTAAGGTTTTCAGTATAGTATACCTTTGCTTTCATATGCCTGCTTGCGGAATGAACTATTGTGCCAATGCCGTATTAAATAAGCAGATAATTAAATAATCAATTTATAAATTAAATATATAAATAAGTTAGGGGGTAAAACTTCTCTCCATATTGATCTGAAGGACCTCTAGAAATTAGAAAACTTATGCCTAAAAATGAGCTTTATCGGGCTTCAGGCACTCCCTCCCCAACAGAAAGATCCAGAGAAACGTTTTTGTAAATTTTGGCCACTGAATATAGATATACTAGAACAATGTTTCTCACTTTCTATTGGTTTCAAAAAATTGTGTTTTTGCTCTTTCGTTTTAGGCATGAGGATACGTAAATCATGGTTTATATTTTCCACTAGTCATGGGACTGTGTCAGAAATTTTATCCATTTTGATTCTATCCCCGATACCACCTCTATGTCTGGATTTTGATTAGATTCCTGTCTCCAAGATTACCTATTTTTATACGGTATCAGAAACAATTATAAGACTTTAGGTTGCTATATCACCTAGTCAAGTTCCTATTAGGAATCAACTATTTGAATTCGTATTCAGTTTATATTGAACATGCAACAGATTAGACATACTCTGCGATGCTGGTTGAGATGCCTAAACATGGTAATATAGGAAAGGTTTAAGGGAAATAGGATCTTCTTGGGAGGGTATAAAGAGGGAGACTTTGAGTAGATTGAGATGGAGGAGGAGAGTGCGTGGCTCTGTTCGCCTCAGGTGGCTTGATGCTGAATAAATTTATTCCATCTTCGTTGGCCATCCTCATTAGCATAAAATTTGGTTGAAACAACAATAAATGGAAGAAAAGAAATTGAGAACTAAAGAAACAAAAGTGGAATAAAGAAATAAAGTAGAAAGTAACTATTAGACATAGAAAACATAAAAAGTAAATAGATTTCACATACTCTATATAGTAAATAAATTTGATAACAAAATAGGATAAAGAAAACCGGCATAAAAAATTGACGAGAATACTGAATAAATTTATTCTACCATTATTGACCGTCTTCATTAGCATAAATTTGGTAGAAAAAACGATTAATTGAAGAAAAGAAATGGAGAACTAAAGAAACGAAAGTGGAATAAAGAAATAAAGTAGAAAGTAAACATTAGCCATAGAAAAATAGAATGCAAATAGATTTGACATTCTCTATATAGTAAATAGATTTGATAACAAAATGGATAAAGAAAACTGGAATGAAAAAAAATTGACGAGAATACTGGATAAATTTATTCTACCTTCGTTGGCCGTCCTCATTAACATAAAATTCGGTAGAAAAAAAACGATTAATTGAAGAAAAGAAATGGAGAACTAAAGAAACAAAAGTAAAATATAGAAATAAAGTAGAAAGTAACTATTAGACATAGAAAAATAGAAAGTAAAAAGATTTGTCATACTCTATATAGTAAATAGATTTGATAACAAAATATGATAAAGAAACCCGACCTGAAAAAAATTGCCGAGAATACTGGATAAATTTATTCTACCTTCGTTGGCCGTCCTCATTAACATAAAAATTGATAGAAACGATAAGTAGAAGAAAAGAAATGAGAACTGAAGAAACAAAAGTAGAATAAACAAATAAAGTAGAAAGGAAGCAAACGTAGTAAAGTAAAGAAAGTAAATAAAAATAGTATAAAGGAATTAATAAAATTGAAAGAAACAAAAGTAGAAAGAAATATTTAATAAAAAACGATAAAATAACAGCTGTAGTTGAAGAAAACGGATGATTCATTTTATGATTTGTAAAATCCGCATATTTGCCCCTCATATTGTTTTTGATCCCCCGCCCCCTTATAAATTTTGAAAAATACCATTTTGATGTTATTTTCACTGAAAATTAGCTGTTTTGGGTAATTTTACTGAACAATTGAGAAAACCAAAAAATAGCCCCTCACCCTGAATTTTGAAAAATACATTTTTTTTTTTTTTAAATCTACGTGTTCTTCATAAAAAATTGTGTACGATTGTATCAGCAGCTCTCTTTCCGCTGGATATACGGAATACAGGAATCAAATAGGCAGCCTGGTATCAAATAGTGGCTTACATATTTTTTTTTTCTTAAATTTTAAGTTGACTAAAGAACGCATTATCTGCATGAATTCTTTTGTTCAGTATTTTATAATTTTGTTTTCCTAGTTTTCATGTGAGTGAAACTTTTAAAACATCAAGGATTGAATATTGACTCCTGGAAGTTCTATTCAGCTGGTAACAAGGGCCTATCCAGAGGGGGAGGGGGGGGGGGGGGGGTAACGGGTTTGAACCCCCCGCAAAATGTTTGTCCGACTCGTGAAAAAGTAACAAAAAATGTATATATTCGAATTTTGAATATAGTGTGTTGAATATAACGTTTTGTAAAGTTGTTTTCATTCCTCCCCCGAACAAAAATCCTGGATACGCCCTTGTCTGGCTGTGTTACTTTCTTCAAGGTACCGTATCTAAAAATGTTACCCAGAAAGCCGTTGTTTACCTTGATATCGCTATCAAGTTTAGGTTCAAGGATTTATAATAGTTTTCCACTCTAATAGGTTAGCTAGGGAACAACAAAACGCTCTATTGTGTTAATATCACTTCAAAAACCTTTAAAATTCGCCTTTTACTCATCCAAATTCTACATAAGTCTTCCAGATATTAAAATATATCCATGAAGTGAATTTAATTGTTTTTATTGATCTTTACGCTTTAATCTTGTAGTATTTCTATTAGGATTTCTTTTCGTCTTTGATCTCTTAAAGGGTGACTATTATTACACTTCCTTTTCTGTTTCAGCGAGATGTAACTATGTGGGTAGGCGATCTAATATTAAAAAAGGGCATAAGTTATAAGTATTGAAATAAATAGTTGGGAATATGTTTTGGGAGATTTTCAAAAAACAATTTTCTGACTACCCTACCTATCCATTTACAATTTAAACGAAAACATATTTATAACGGGTAAAATATATTAAGAAGATAGTGAAAAAGGCGTCTTTTGATATAAAAATAATAATTAAACTGTAGGTAATAAACAGTGAAACTTTTAATTTTTTTAAATATGTAAATTTAAATAATAATATTTAAATTTTGTTAAAATACAAAATGTAAATAAAATATAAATAAAAAATAGGTTAATAATTAAAAAGATGAAATAATAAATTAGATAATAAAATAATTAGTTTGAATATAACCAATTAATTAGATTAAATAACTAAATTATTTGTTGATTAAACAATTAGGCTAGATCAGGGACATAGGTATAGACTATAGAGACGAATTTTAACAATTTTTTTTTTCAGGCCTTACAAATATTTCTGCGTTATGAGAATTCCGAGAGTAAGGACATACAAGAGGATTTATGGCGATGTTTTCGAAATTTAGCTGGAACATTTGAAAAATTACATCAGTATGAGGAGGCTCTTAATTTTATCAAGAAAGCTGCTGCCTCCTCAGAAAAACTGAACAATATTGATGACCTTATTGATGACTACTCGTTTGCGTGCAGAGTAAGTGCTCCTTTTCATAATTACGTATATAATCAAATATGTTGCCGGGGTACAACATATATAATCATACAACATATATAATCATATATGTTGCATACATATATAACATATATGTAACATATGTAACATATATATCATATATGTATATATAACATATATGTATATATAACATATATGTAACATATATAACATAATACAACATATATAATCAAATATGTTGCCGGGGTAAGCAAATTACCCCTTTTAATGTAGACAATTAGTGGAGTTGTCTGTCGCATCTATTCTAGATTAGCTAAATTCTTAAGTAACAGCGGTTGTTAGGTTGTTAGGCCGTTAGGTTGTTACAGGTTGCCGTTAGGTAGTAACAGGTTGTTAGGCCGGTGTATACGGAAAAACTTTCAGCGAACGACTTGCAGAAACGCTATAATTGGATGGGAAATTGAAAAAAAAAAAACAACGCAGCTTGGAAATAAGGCTTAAAAATTTGAAGGATTGTTTGTGAAGCCGAGAGGCTTTTGAGGGAACAAACTAATTCGTGCTCTCATTGGTCAAGTCAGAGTCACGGAAAAAGATTTTGCGTCCGATTTGTCCAAAAGTTTTGTCAAGAAATATTAGCAGTCCCAAATTCTCTACCGATGTTATACTATATAGAAATTATACTATTTCTAATTTCTATATTATAGTATAGTATAGAAATTAGTTATTGTACTTTGCTGCATTGTCTGTTTTCTGAATATTGCGCTTCGAATTCTCAAATTTGATAGGATTTGTCAAAAAATAATGTAAAAAATGTTTTTATGGGACGGCAAATTTCAAATTGAATCAGCCCTTTTCGAAGTTTCTACGACAACTTGACAACTGGTGCCCTGGTCTAAAGGAAAAAAATAATAAATTCTACATTGTGCCAACAACGTTCTTATATGCCCCCAGGTCATAACTTAAAACCCTACGCTGAACAAAATAGCTATCTCAAAATTTGAAAAAAGCTAACAGTTCTTTATGGGACGGTGAAAAAAAAACCTTAAACTAGGACACCTGAGGGGCATCCTCTTTAAGAAATCAGTACACTAAACAGAACTTGCCGAGCACGGCAGAAGTGTGGCAAACATGGCAGAAACTGTCTCAATCGTGGCGGAAACTGTGCCAAGCGTGGTGAAACTCGGGACATGCGTGGCTTTCTGAGATATACACCAGGTGGTAGAAAGTGGGTATACCCTTCAGGACACCAATTAAAGGATACTGTGTATGGTAGCTTTTTTCCCCTAATATTTTGCCAATTATTTATTGATGCTCCTGATGAAGGAAATGGACCCTTATATCTACTCCCCTCCCCCTTTGTGAATTCTGTGTTTTTGGTTTATCTTATAATATTTTAGGTTTTCTGTAAGATTTGCTTATTTTTGGCATTTTTCAAAAGATATCCCCCCCCCTGAAGTAAATTACTATGTATGTGCTTGGTCCATAAGAATTTGGAGTACAAACATGATAGGTGGGTCCATCATCGAAAAATATTTTCCTGGAAAAGTATGTATGGCCCACAAACGTTTATATGTTCACCTCTTTCCTTTAAACAAAAAAAATTATTTCATCTATATTTATTTGGCCGTTTAACCTTCCTGTCTTTATTTTCATGTTCATAATTCCGTATTGTTTACTATTAAGTTCCGGTGCAGTGGATAGTTAAGTTCCGGTGCAGTTGGATAGTTTTCCTTTACCATGTGCACAAACTGAGGGACATTTATACCAGTATGTCTGAACTACCCCAAAAGTAATATAATAGCTTCATGAATAATTGGCAAAGTTCTGATTTTAAGTTGAAAAACCGAGTTGGTTTCTTGAACATTATTCGTAACGTGAAATAGACGCAAATTTAAATGAAATAAAGGGAAATATAACCATAAGGAATCATGAAACGTATATCCGTATTTCATAATTATTTAATTTGTTTCCTACTTTTATTCAATTTTGGAAAAGAAGACAAATATTAGAATTGCAGGTTATATTCACTTTAGAAAACCCAGAATAACATATAACTTCAGAAACCCCAATAAGCACGAAAATTTGAAACGTGTGAAACGTGTTTATCATTAGGTCTAAAGGTGTGCTGCTCTAGCGCATCTAATTTATTCCCCAGAATTCTTACTCTGTTCTCTCCTATGACCTCTGATTTGTGCTTTGATTATATCAGCTTAATTACTTATTAATTTCCCTTTAAGAAGTCGACCTAGAACTTCAAAGGATAAAGAAGATAATCTTTGGATCCAAATCTATGCACTGTTTGGATAATACGGTTTCTAGTTGCAATGCTTATATAGTGTTTTAATGAAAACGATAGTTGATATCTCAAGAATCTGTTTTTGGAAGGCGTTGATTGTGAAGTACTTTGTTTTTTTAATGTTTCATTAACATATTGTACATCTAAAAACTTTTTGTGTCTAAGATGCCTGTTGCTATAAAACAGCATCCCTGAAGTGCCAAATTTTGTCAAAGAATCCTGCATAAGAAGCTTGAAAATTTAGATCGGAAAATGTTTTTATTTTTGTATTTCAGACCTCCTCCCAAGCCCGATAATTTTTTTCAAGAAGTGCAGATTATCAGGAGTAATTATCATTCTCGAATAATTTTCATCAATA
>JAQQPU010012876.1:10592-25251 GCA_029168905.1 Artemia sp. Kazakhstan ARC1039
AGAGCTTGGCTATGCGATGATAAAATGAGTTCAAGCTAATTTTCTTCTCATTGATGCAGGAACAGTCACTGAATGATGTATAGTTACTTGGCAAATCAAGGAAATTCTGTGAAACGAATGTAAGTCATGGCAGCAAGACCATTTTTTTTTCTAATATACAAGCAAATATGTCGATTTTTTATATAATCTACAGGTCACATAGCAAAAATACACCTAAAAAATGGAAAACAAACATTTTGATGCAAAAATACAGAAAAGGCCATATCCAGGGTTTATGTTCGGGGGGTTATTTTCCTAGGAGCCAAGGAAAAAACTTTAAAACGCATCAAAAATCTTATATGCACTTTTGTTATGTTTTTACGAGTCGGACAAAAGTTCGAGGGGGGTGGTCAAACACCCTACCCCCCCCCTTCCCTGGATGGATAAGGCATTGCGTACAGAAGCAGGATAAAATAATCTCCCAGAGCCATAGATGCTTCATAAAGGGCCGGTAGCAAACCTGTCGCCTAGCCTTATAACAACGGAGGATCGAACCCTTTAATCCGCTATGCCAATTGGTGATTAATCCACTGCAAAACCACAAGATAATACATATAAATATCGTTTATGTAATTTTCTCGTCTTTTTCTTATTTGTAAAAGACAAATAATATATACAAGCAAGTAAAGCAATGCTTCGATCCAATTGTTCCCGTTCTAAGGAGTCCTAGCTTTTCCCGTTCAGAGAACTCCTAAAAATAGTTCCTCGGCCAAAGTATTGGCATATAAGAGAAACGTTAGCCAGACGATGTTTTCTTTGGTAAATTCTTAATAAACATTTAATAAAAACCAACAAGCGTTTAGTTTCAGAAATGAGATTTTTTTTTTTTTTCATTAATACCCAATGATTGACGCACAAAGTGGAATATCAAAATATTGATTCTCGATGATTTTGCAATTACATACAGAATTTACGCTTTTTGTCAACTGTGGAGTGGGGGAATTTTCCTCTGTAGATTCTGCCAGAGATTTGCCCCTCTGATCGTGAAAATGCCCTTTTTGGAATTTCTATTGAAAAATGCCTCTTCCTTGGTATTTTCACTGAAACAATTTAAAAAAAAAAAACAGCAAATTTTTCCCCCTAGAAATTTTGCATCCTCCCTCTATATTTTCGTGAATTGATCCGTGACTGACATCCTCCATGCAATTTACCTATTCTTTTGTTTCTCAAAGTCGTACCTCTCTTTAAGATATCCCTACTTCAAGGGAGGCCCCTCTTCAAGACATCCCCACTCCAGCAAAATCCTGTGTGTATGCCTCAAGTAGTAGCATTACCTACGAACAGGCACGTACGCAGGAACTAGTTTCGGGAGGGGGGGGGGAGCAAATCCTTCAAATTCCTTATTCTGTGAGAAGCATCAGAAAATTACGGGAAAATAAAACAAAATTGTGAGATTTCGGGGTTGGGCGGGCGGGCACGGAGGCCTCCCTCCTGCGGACGTGTCAGCCTATAAACTGTCAAGAAACTAAAAAAACGAACATTTTCACAAACGATCTATTAAAGATCAGAGAGTCCCTTTGGGAGTATCCAAGCTGTTTTTTCCTTTATTTCAAATCGGAGCTATTTTCCCTTCGTATCAGAATTAATAAGTTTCAATCGGGCTTAATAAGCACCTCTCTAAATCGATAAGTCAAAAAACCGATCTCGTCAAAAAGGCAACTCCCTTCTTAATTCCGATTTATCCCATCAATTCTCCGGCTCCTTTATGATTTATGCATATTTGAAATTAGCTCAGGAAACATTAGTTTCAGAGTTTATGCATAATGTGAAACTACTATTTTGGCTTTAAAATGCACTATGTATCTTTATTTCTAAAGCTAGTAAACGTACCTGCACACAAGGTCATATCCAGGGGTGTTAAGGGGTTTGACCCGAGACCCGAAATTTTTGTCCGACTCGTAAAAAAATTGAATGTAACCAAAAATTTTGATACGTCTTCTAAAGTTTTTTTTTGTAAGGCCCGCCGCGCGGAAGGAGGGGGGGGATAGACCCCCTCCAAAAAAATCCTGGATACGGCCCTACCTGCACACAAGAAAGACGGAGCTCCTCTAAAATGGCAAAGACCCATCCCGGAGGGAGTCTCCCAAATTTACCCCCTCTAAAGAAAATTTATTTGATACCCGCTAGGGATCTGACATATACATATCTATGGTAGTAAATGTACTAAAACAAAATTCTATTAATGTACAATGCCCCTAGACGCCAAGCTCCTAGGGCAGTGAGGTACTTGGTAAGAGAGTAATTTGATAAGGGTTCTGACTAAGTAAGTGCCCTTTTAGAATTCCTTCAACCTGATAGGACTTAATAGCTCCTATAAGTGCAAGCAGACAGAAGTTTGAGAGAAGTATATAATAATTTTGTCCAAGGATGAAGGGATGGGCTGGGTAGCCTCAAAAAATAACGCTTTCAGGAAAGCCTTTACGTAAATGAGAATAGGAAGCATAAATTTTTAAAGACTGCCACCCCCTCCCTCCCCCTAATCCGCAGGTATGCAAGTCTTATTATTTTGATCAGGTCAATGCAAGCCGATATTGCCCTGAAGGCTGGTGGGCACCACCCAGAGCTAACCCTTCCAGTTATGAATAAGAAATTCGCCGAGTCAAATTCAAATTCGCTATTTCGTATGCAAAACGCAAAATTATACTCGTAACTGTAGGGAATAAATAACCATAAAACATGTGGAATAATATAAATAAGATATCTGCATATCATTTATGCAAGCCAATTTCAAATTTACCAGCTTTCTTGAGAAGCGTTAGCAGTAGTTCTGATTCAGCGGCATTGTTACCATTTTGTTGCTTTTCTTTTGCGGTGGCACGTTGAATTCTTCAAAATATTTTATTTTTCACATGAATTTTTCCAAAAAACTAAATCACCGGATCATTTTCGCTTTTATGGCTGTGCTATTTCATATCAGGCTTCCGGTACCACTTTTCCGTAGTTTCTATCATCTATTAAAATTTTAAACCAGTCTCTTGACATAGGTCTACCCTCAAGAGGTACGAGAGGATATTTCCAAGGAGGGGGGGGACTATAAAATATTTTTTGGCAGCATTTTATTTATCCGAGATATATCTTTATGTGTTTTTGGTTTATGTTTCTATAATTTTCGTTTCTGAAATACGGCAATTCAATTCTTTGTTTTATTTCAGTGGCGTAGCCAGGCGGGTAAGTAGGGACGGCTGTTCCCAAGCGAGGTCATGAGGGGTCACCAAATTTTTTTTTGGACACAGAAAACCCTAGCTACGCCTCTGTTTTATTCCGGTGAGAAAGACAGCGTGTTACAAAAATATATTATAATATAGAAATGAGTTTCAGGGTATAGAATTTAAGAGGGGAGGGACCCAACCAAAAATTCGTAAGGAGGAAGATCAGTCCTCTTCTAAAGTTGAAAGCTATATAAAAATAAATGACAATAGTAATACAACTGCCTTAGGCCGATCTTTAAGAGGGGGGGGGGGGTATAAAACAGAATTGTGTTCAGACTTAGCAAACCTACGGAAACTTCTGTCAGATCTGCCACCCGACGAATTTAAGTAAACTGCTAGTTTTATTAGAAATTTATAATTTACTACATTTGACACTTGATATATTCCTTTCAAAATGACACAGAACATTCCAATCGGTCTTTTACTATTTTGCTCTGGTTTTATTCAAACAGTTCGCATAGAATTGGCGATATTAGGCAGAACAAAATGCAGCGTTGTCAACGGCAATTGACAATCATCAATTCAAATTTCTAAAAATCAAAGAAAAAGCTCCACATAGTTAGGACAAATTTGTCACCCATAACGAGTTAACAGTTTGAGAAACCAGTTAAAGCTCTTCAAAATGCGCGAAATTTCACATGTATTTATCTGTCAACAGTCTTTTAGCATATTGTATAAAAATCAAGCTTGGTTTTCAATAATTGTAACTTTGAATATTTATAATAATCGTTTATAATAAGATATTGTTAGCAGTAATTCGAATTACCTTATTATTTACATTACATTTTATTCTTAATAAATATCAATAGTGAATACAATTTTTAAACAATTATACGACAAAACATTCGAATCGCGTATGATTTAGCGCGACCGATATAAAGAGGACTTTGACTCGACTAGCTTACCTTTTTCATTATTCCAGTCTTGCGCTTAGAAAAAGTCGTATATCTCCTCAGTTTGTTGTCAATAAATTCCATCTTAATCTTCACACGTCCTTTAGTCTTTTTACCATTTGCAGGGGGTGTCTTTTTTGACGGCGGGCCTGATCTGTCCTCGTCCGGGGACAAAGATCCATGGCTTACACCCAAATCTAACCCAGTTAGAGGATCTTGAAGATTCATATTTAAGGGCTCCTGTTTTACATTTTCAGAGGTCCGTTTAAGCCCATGATGCACGTTCAAATTCAAACTGTGGCCTAGATTACTGTGGCCAACATGTTGCTGCAGAACTGCGTTCATATAAGAATCTGAGGAGGCGTGATGGCCATAAATATCGGGTTCAAGACCACCATAGTTCATTGTGTAACGAGTCTCTACGGGACTTTGGTTCTGCATAGTTCAAAACAGTTTATGAAACAGGCACTTAAAAAACACAATTTAACACTAAACAAGGAAGACCTGAAAAACAAAAATAATTAGGATCACAGGAACACATTTGAATAAAAACAAAGAGACCGACATTGCCTCTTCAAACCTTTTATTTTTTTTTCTCCTTTATTTCTCCTTTTTTTCTCTTTTATATTTATTGTCTTTTCTTTCAACTTTTTATATTTTCTCCTTTATATTCTCCTTTTTTCTCTTTTATATTTATTGCCTTCTCTTTCAACCTTTTATAATCTTGTTTCTCCTTTATTTCTTTTTTCTCTCTTATATTTATTGTCTTCTCTTTCAACCTTTACATATTTTTTCTCCTTTATTTCCCCCTTTTCTCCTTTATATTATCCTTTTTTTCTCTTTTATATTTATTGTCTTCTTTTTCAACCTTTCATATTTTTTTCTCCTTTATTTCCCCCTTTCAGTGAATTATGCCTGATTTGTTTATTTTATTCCTTTGTACTATTTGGTATTTTCTCACTTTATTTACGTGATCTATATTGTAGATTAGATAGTTAAATATTTTGCACGAATTTAGTGACTGAACAAAGTCATTTATCACAAGTACATAAACATATAAAAATAATTATTAGTAAAATATTAATTATCAATAAGCAAATATGCAAAATATAAATGTCAATAAATATTAATAATTAGTAAAATAATTAAAAGATATAAGCGCAATAATGACTTTTTTTTATTAATTATAAAAATAACTAAATATAAAATAAATGTAAAAAATAATCATATAAACATGGAAATATATATAAGAACATAGAAGTATATCGTCTGCGGTGAATAAAAGGCAACAGTATAGGAAGGGATGGAAAGGCTGACTTCTCCCACATATACTTTATTATATAATATATACCATATAGCATTTATACCATATACTTACTCCCATATATAGGTATAATATAATAAGTTTATTATAGAATAAGATTTTGCTTCCAATAACTGCGGTAATTAAAAAGACAGTGTGTTACACATTATGGGAGAAATTGCTATGGGGGGGCAAGGATCCAGGATTTTTGTTCGGGGAGGTGGAGTACAATATTTTTTTTAAACACACCAAAAATTATTTTATATGCAGTTTTGTTTGGTTTTTACGAGTTGAATGATAATTAAGAGGGGGGGGGGTCAATCTCAGTATCCCCCCTGGATACTACCTCGAGTGAGGGAGAAGTACTAAGCAAACAAAACTTTGTTTGTACCCCATATATAGGATGTAGTAAAAAAATTTTATAATATAGCCTAATAGTTTTGCTTCAAACAGCTAGTTTAACTCAAAAAGTGATATCTTTTTCTTATAGACTATTATAAAATTTATCGGGAATAAGTTTTTAATTGTCATTGACGAACAGTTGTGTATGCACGAACGATATTTCCCTAGCCTTTAAGTAAGACAAACACAATTCATATATCAAAAAGATTAAACTCTTTCTGAAACCAGTGTTTCGACGTTGGGAAATGTTTCCGGAGTTATAGACTTCTATGTATGATTATACTTACGTATGACTTATGCCAAACATAAGTATGATTATACTTATGCATGTCTGACTTATGTATGATCTCTGGAGTCTTTAAGTTTTAAATTCAAGATCCCACAAACATCATTTCGATGCTTCAGAAAGAACATTTAACTGAGTGTTTTGTTTTGGACTGTCTCTATTGGTATTTGGGATCATTGAAGTTAGGTCATTATTAGAGCCGTTGCAGAGGGAAACGTCTGGTTAAAGATTGCATGAAAATGATGTTTGTGGAATTCTAAAACTGTGCCTCAAGACTTTCATTCGCTATTCATATGGTGGCTAGAAATTAACAGGATGTAGGAGAATTGTGAGAGATATGATCCGTGTGCAATGAAACCCCGAATATATTTTCAAACAAGGAAAACAAGTTTACGGAACAATTTGCACTTTATTCAAAAAGTTCCACGCGTAGAAAGGACATTAATTTAAGCAATCATAAGAAAATGACTTAGAGAACTAAACATCCAAGTTTCGATGTTGACATGTGCTAAAAATTCTTTTAGCTGAAATCATATTTAACGTAGGCCTAACGATTATTATTTTTTTTTTTACTAATATAAGGAATGAAATATCCAATGAAATAAATATTACAGGTCCTAAAAAGCGAATAACAAAAGTATCTAAATCTGAAACAATTAGCCATCATTTTTACAGTCTTCTCTGGGTAAATTTTTACCAAATCATATTATTGACTTACGAATAAAGTGAATATACCACTCGATGCCTTTTTTTATGCTCTTTCCAAATATAATAATCATTTTTGTTGGAAATGAATTTTACCCCCACCCCTATATATACCAATTTAGGGTATATATTTGCACATTAGGGGGGGGGGGAAGGTTGTGCAAATTTTATTTCTGATGTAAATGGGAGACAGTTTTAAACTTTACCCCCCCCCCTAATGTGCAAATATATACCCTGAATTGGTATATAGGGGTGGGGGTAAAATTCATTTCCGACAAAAATGATTATTATAACTGGAAAGAGCATAAAAAAGGCACTGAGTGGTATATTCACTTTATTCGTAAGTCAACAATATGATTTGGTAAAAATTTACCTTTTTCAGTCCCTACATAACATTTTAAACTTCGTAAACGGAAATTTTTAAACTTTTATTTTTTATACTCGTCTAGGTATGAAACTAGAAAAATGGTAGATCAAAAAAGGTAGAAAATCTTGACGCACGGTTATGAGAACACAAGCACCATCACTGTCGTTAAGGAGCTTGTGGTATTGACTTTGTTTTTACCTCCTATTAGATTACTAAAAACGTAGTTTTATTCAGTATGATGCCCCTTGCAAAAATATATACCAGAGAAACAAAAGTCCTTGTTAATCAGAAGCCCACGTCAAATAACCCACAAGTCACTGTAAATGCGAAAGAATGTCATTAATAATTTCTAACATAGTCACAGGAACGAGGAGGGAACAGCTGTCTGAGCCCCCCATAGAACCATGATAGGGTAAAGAAATTTCACTTTTAGCTTGCTAGTAATGTTACAATCAATTTGAGGAGCCCTAGCCCCTTCCAAAAATCAAAAACTTTGCCCTCATGATCGTCATATAAACATTTATGTGCGATCCAGTTAATCACCCCACCACTATCTTGACCTCGATTGTCCAAAGTCAACTACCGTTATATGCATTATTTAGCCAGTGCTCAAAACTTGTCTCCCACACTTAATCTGTCTTAATTTTGGGCACCGAGCTATTTGGGTAGTATTCTTAATTTGAGTAGTACCCTTAAACGGTAAACATTAGAATGTACAATTCACTCTTATAAGTCATGTCCACAATAGGCAACAATGTCCTTTAAGGTAAATGATATGACATCACCATCTCAATTTAGACATCACTCCATATCTGGTTCAACTAATCAAAAAAATCTAACCTTATTTAGTATTGATATTTAAGCCAAAACCAAAAATTGTACAGTAGTTAAAGTACATCCATACTAAATGTAAACGCACGAGTTCTGGATATAAAATAAGAATATTTTGCTTGATTTTTGAGGAAGGTATTGAGATGCTGCGAGCCTCGCATCTCTCTCCTAGAGGTGTGTCTCAAGTGCGTGCTCCTTGGGGTCTCTTCTTGTCTCTTGCATGCCACAATATGTTGCAAATTTAAGACAAACAAGAGATCTTTAGCGCTATTTCCTCTTTGGAAATCGTGCGATTTCACGGTTCAAAAAGGTTTTGATATTAACGTTAGTTCTAGTTTTTGCTTAAAAAGTTTATATTTGTTTGCATAACTATCATTCTTAAAAAGATAGGAATTTCAGGCCGGAGGGCACCGAATTCCTCCATCCCTGGTAATTACCTGTCATTTAGTAAAGCAATTTTTGAATTAGCCAACCTGACGAGTGAAGCTTAAAAAATAAATTTAGCCACTAGAACCTAAATAAGCCTTGCATTTAAAAAAATAGGCTTACAAATATTAACTACACAATCAAAGAGATATAGATCAGAACTTTCTAGGGCTCAAATACGCGTTTTAATACCATGAATACCAATGAGGAAAATAATGGGGTGTAGCCGGCCATTTAGGATGGGGAAAAGCGACCAAACTTCTATCAGTACTTAGCTTTACCCCTAATTTTTGGGATTTTTGAGGTATGCAATAAATTTTTACTTAGATACTATCCACAACTGACACTCTAGCTCCCATGATTAAGAAACCCTAACTTTAGTGGCCATATATTAAAAATGCATTTTTTTTTCAGTGTGTACTATACTACATAATCTCAGCCCCCACTGATGATTTTTGTTTGATTCAGGGATTTTACAGGTGACTCGAAAAATTGGTTGATTTTGGAAGAGTTTGTAATGAAATTATCATTAAACACTTTTTTGCTATTTATTTTTAAATAAATTTAAAGATAAATGTGCGTCCTTTATTCACATAGTTTAGTCTTAATTAAAAATATTGCCTTTTACAGCTTTTATATTTTTTCTTGTATGACAACGAAGGTTACAAGTCACCCATTGACCTTTTTTCGTCAGCTGTTATAAATATTTGTATTCAAGTTCGACCCTAGACAAGTTTCCTTAAACGTTTATAAGCGTTATCTGGAACTTCCCTGTCTGGCGTCAATATTGAGGTTAACATTTAATATTGATGAAATTGGAGATATAAGGATTGTAACTTCAACTTCACCAGGCTCAGATTCAATTCAAGCTAATAAAAGGATTTGATCAGTAATATTAGCTCTTCTAATGCGACTTTTAAATCAATCTTTTGATTTAGGTGTTTTTGCTAAGTTACTCAGGCCAGGGTAAATGCAGTGGTCAAGTGAAATGTGGTCAAATGTGAAAAAGTGGTCAAGTGCGGCTTTGAAATGTGGGCGCTTCAGAATTTCAGGAAGATATGCAAGATGTTTTCAAGAGGATCTGTGCGGACAATTTTAGGGAACTTTGCATTTTTTTTCCAGAAGTAAGACCACGGATGCGTGTTTATTTGTTTGTTTGTTTTTCCCAAGAGTGATCGTATCAAACCAGTAATCCTAGAAGATCGGGAGAGGGCTCATTTGATCGGAAATCAAATGTTCTATTGCCCTTTTTAAGTGACCAAAAATATTGGATGGCGGCTAATCCCCTCCCACGTCCCCTTTTTCCCAAATGGCCACTGATCAAAATTTTAAGACATCCATTTTGTTCAGCATAGTCAAAAGACCTAGTATTAATGTCTTTGAGGATGAATTAACCCCCATAGGCCCGGTGGAAGGGCTCAAAGCTATGAACTTTGCCCATTGTTTGCATAAAGTGTTGACTACTGGGAAGCATACAGATATTTTGGGGGGAGGGGGATTTTTCGCAAGGGGGGTGTACATGGAAGGATCTTTTCATGAAACAATTTTTCGTGGGGGAAGGGAGTTTTTCATGAAGGGGAAGCTGGATTTCCCGGTATTATTTAAAAAATGATCAAAAATTAAATAAAGAAAAACAAGTTTATTCAACTGAAAGTAAGGACCAACATTAAAACATAAAACGAATATAAATTATTATGTATATCAGAGGGTCGCCTCCTCCTCAATACAATACTTTTGTAAGTTAAAAAAAAATATTATTCTAATTAAACGGCCCTTGTGTTTCAAGAGTCATTCTTAAATAATTGGAACAAAAAGTTAAACTTTAGCTTAAAGACCACGGTATTGAGGAGGGGGCAACCGCTTCATATACGTAATAATTTCTGTTCGTTTTAATGTCGCTCCTTACTTCCAGTTAAAAAAAAAATTGTTTAATTATTATTCAATATTATACAAGACATGATAGCGCAGCGGTAGAAACACCTTCCTGTAAAATTGGTAGGTTAGGTTCGAATCTTGGATATCATGAATTTTCGCCCTAGAAAAGACTGAAGACATTTTAGTCTCAGAAAATACTAAAAAGCTAAGAATAGTAAATACAAAAAAACTCGTATTCGAAATGAAATAAACTGTAGATTCATTTTTTTAGAATATTTTTTCTTCGAGAATCTATAGAAATTAGTGATAACAAGGGAGGCAAAACGGACTGGGGTTACGTAAACTCGTTTTCTTTTTACTCGTTTTATCTTTTAACTCGTTTTCGTCGACTAACCGCCTTTTTTTCATTTACGCATTTACAGATTATATTAACTTGATATAAGCTTTTATTTTATACCCGTCTCCCTCTGTCTTTTTGCCATTAATCGCATGAAGTTCATTTTAGTTCTTTAGCGATTGGGCTCAATTAGAGCTTGTCATAACGTTTTGAAGATATAAATATTATTTTATCTTAATCAGAACTTCATTTTTGATTAAAACCACTTTTGTTGCTTAGATGGTAAACATGGGAATATCCACTTAAAATCTCCGTCCAAAAGCATTCCAAGTATTTTAATTACTTCCTTCTTCGATAGTACGGAAACATGAGTGAAACAGAGAGCAACAAAAGTTATTTAAAAGTAATTATTTTATGAAAAATATAAATATAATAATAAAAATTATTTTATCCTATATCTACATTATGTAAATTTCAATCTGTTTTGCATCCCTCTTTTTCGCTTATAATCATAGATTCTCGAGAAAGAAAAGTATTTTAAAACTTTTTAATCCATTTTAAAAACAAGTTTAAAAAAAAATATATACATATTCACTAATTTCATCCATATTTAGCAAACAAATTGTACCTCCACAGCTTCAAATCGGGGGTATAAGAAAGAACTTCTGGACGTCATTTTAGAAAGAACTAAAACGGAGTTCCATACAATTACCTAACAGGGTAAAAGTAGCAGCAGCGCCATATCCAGAGGGGGGAGGCTATCTCGTGTGAACCCCACCCCCAAAATTTTCGTCTAACCCGTACAAAAGCAAATAAATTACCCCCCCCCCTCGAACAAAACTCCTGGATACGGCCCTGTGCACTATTTTTTTCATGGAAAATACAGTAGTATAGTCGGTACTTGGGTACTATATGGGCCTTTACAAGGAAACCAGTCACGAAAAACCCATTTTTGACGGGTTAATTTAAGAGTCCGTTATAGATTAATGCAATGCATAGAGTGGTTTTCAATGCGTTTACGATATTTTAACTGTTGTTTTTTGGGGTTTAGGGGGAGAAAAAGGTACCTAGGTTAGGTTAGGTAACGTATTTAATATATGCTATGCTTTATCCCCCCCCCCTAATGTGCAAATATATAGCCCAAATTTGTTTATAAACTATTATATATTCATCCTATTTTATTGTATTTCATTAGCATTAACCAAACTTGACTTTTTAGAAAGGCCCATATAATGCCCAAGTACCGTCTAGTCTAAAAGGGGTGCCAGGTCGTATTGATATTCAGAAGGGTATGGCCCAGGAAAACATTTCAGATCACTATTTACTACTACTACTACTACTACTAACAATTCATCGCAGCACCAAGCCGCATGAGGCCAACACAGCTACGCACACCCTCCTCCATCCTAATCTATTCGGAGCCTCCCTCTTTATACCCTTCCAGAAAGTTACTGTTTCCCTTAAATCTTTCTTTATGACATCCTCCCACCCCAACCACGGACTTACTTGATCATTTATAAATAAAATGCAAAAAGCTAAATAAAGACGCAAGTATCTGAGAACTTGAGATTTTGTGATTAGACACAGCCTTGAGAGCGCATTTCCAAGAATATGCATACGTGACTGTTCAAATACTGAAAGTGAGAAAACTTAATTCAAGAAAATTCTTCGCATGAAAACAATCACGCCATTTAGTTTGCCGTATCTGAATGTTGTGTTCTTTCAACTTCCTATTATCCTTTTTTCTACAAGGATATCTGCCATAAAATTTTATCGATGTCAAATATAAACCCGAATTTATATGCAATGTTTACAAAATGTTATCTCTGTGCAGAAATCTTACATCTAGCTTGTTAGTTCAGTTTTTAACAGCTTGTATTAAAATGGAGCGGTGACGAGTTGCAGCCCCAAAAATCTAGTTTTTAGACATAGTGTATTCTTCTTAACAAGATCTATTTATTCACAACCCATTTTCTACTCTGTTGATGCGTTTTCTGTCGGTAAGTTTTCCATGGGTGTAACTTTCCATTTTTGAAATTGCACTCCAAATGTAATTTTCTTCTGTGCGCTTCTCGGGTAGGCCTACAATTTTTCGAAGGGCAAAACTTTCTTGTCATTGTTTAAATATATAAAGATTGTTTGGCAGCATCGCACAGAAGTAACAAAGCAAAATCACGTGTGCTAAGAGACAGCAATAATAAATTTGAACAGAATTGCGAAATGCTTGTGAGATACAACTCGAAACCACACGACGCGAGTAGTAAATGATGACAATTGAGAACCTGTTCCTAGGGTTTATTAAAATAAGTTTCAATAAATGATAAGAGTAAATGATAGCTACTAAAATCATATTTTACGACTTAACGTAGCGCCGATGATTTTTTCTCAGTTGCATCACAGACAAATTTGCAACTTCTCTGTTGAAATTCAAGTAGTAAATTGAATACCTTAAATACGAATAAATAAATCAGCAATAAAAGTATTTTAAGTGGGGTTAAACTTATTTGCTAGTCCCTTGAATAAAATGCCGCAAGGAGGCTTCGTGATAAAGCGACTTAGAAATTTTGTCATGCAGGATGTCACAGAACAGGCTTGGATCAAGGAGGCTACGGACCCATATGCTATCCCATTTGTCGTGATTTTTGCGATTTATCCTATAATTTATTACCTTCACCATTTAATGAATCCCTTTTTTGTGTGTCTGTGGCCTTTTTTGTGCCTTACAGAGAATCCAGAGTTCAGAGAGATTAGAGTTCATTTATTGAACAATAAATTTACACAAAAAGCCAGGAAAACAGGGCAGAAAGTATAAATAAATATAAATTAATCATAGAATAATTTGTAGCCTATATCTCACTAATAACTTTAGGACCACACAGCGCGAGAAACCAGACCACAACACTCAAATGTTCAAAATAATTTAAATCTGACAAGCAGATGCCAACCCCCAACCAATAATCCCATCCTCATAATACAATAATATAATTATAATAATTAAAATACACCACAGTTATATCAAAATGATAATAATAAAGGTACTTGTGTCAGATCCGGTAAGTACAAGAGAAGTGGAATTTCGTTGATGCTAACGAAATAAAACAAAACAGGATGAAAAATTGGGCTATATATTTGCACATTAGGGGGTGGGGAGTGGGGGTAAGTAGCATATATTAAATACGTAACCTAACCAAACCTAGGTACCTTTTATTTCCCCTACTCCGAAAAACTAAAGTTTAAATATAGTTCCAGGAGTGAAAAACCCTTTGTTTATACAGCATCTAGGCATTGCCCGGTAAAATGCCTATCTGTTCTCGCAATACAATTCTCTTGTACTTACCGGATTCTACACAAGTACCATAATAAATGAAAATCTTGCAATTTACCATTAAACTTTCATTTTTACCCTATAAATTAATTTCTTCTGAAAGAAAATTCAACAACATTTTTTCGAAAGTCCAAAACGAATGACTAACTCGTGCCACAGGTGGGAGCGAATTCCATACTTTTGAACTTGTGGTTACCTGATTACAGTCGGACCGAACACACCGCGTAGAAGGATTTTCTGACAACAGTAGAATTTCCAAGGGCATATGACGAAAAATTTCTAATTTTTAGATCTATGTATCTATATTATAGATATATAGATAATAATTTATATTGAGTATAGTAAACATCAAAAAGTAGATTATTTCCAAATTTTCGAAAATTTAATCTGGGATCCCCTCCAATATGCATGCATGTTGGAGGGGATTCAACATGGAGGGGCTGACATGGAGCTTGTGACAGTAATTTAAGCAACGAATTTAATCTAAAATAAATTGCATCATTCTCTCATCAACGAAGCACTCACTGAGCAAACCAAAGCTAATAAAATGCAAAAGTCCGAACCCCGCTTAAACCTGGTTTTGATCGAGGTTGGACAGCCACCCTCATAAACAGGCTAATTTTTATTCGTCATGTTGTCTAAGTAAAATGCCCAAGCTTCG